>CATIWQ010111147.1:0-12983 GCA_949673415.1 Euphorbia schlechtendalii
ATATATATACCTCCAACAATTCTTTTTAATGGTTTTAACTTACTTTAATATATTTTCCATCTATTTTAAGAGTTTTAATGAAAGAAATAGAGTGTAGATATTTGTAATTCAATTCATTTTTAAGGTTGGATTAATTCAAGAATATTTGTTCTTAATGTAATACGTCAATTTTACATGCATATGTACCTCTAACAATTCTCTTAGTTCTTTTTTGTTATGTTATTGCATCTAACTTCACTTTGTAAGAAAAATATTTTTTGTAAATTTTTGGCGCCGGATGTACCTCAGGCACTCACCTCGCCTCTCGCCTCGCCTTCGGGCAAGGTTAGCCCTCTTGCGCCTCGAAGCGCCTAGCGCCTCTAACAACTATGTAAGGAAATACGTAGTGTTATGAAATCAGAAAGAAAACACATTGAAACGTGTTCATGAGAAGATATCAATGATCGAAAAATGAGACTAATCATCTGTTGTATTGAAAACAATACTTAAACTGAGATGGATGTTTAATCAGTAGTCACAATCTCAATTAAATAGCTAGTAATGGTTTCAATTTTTAGGAGGGAAATCTCCATTATCTCTTAATTTCACAAGTATCAGATGTTATATGTGCTACTCAATACAGACCATATCAAATCAAACCAACGGCTTGATTGTCCTAAGTCCTAAATCTAAAGAAAACAATCAAAGGTATGTTTAATAAAGTATAATCTCCAAAATATGGCACTTCACAAGAAGCAGATGTCATTCGAATCATGAATTATCACACAGATTTGAGGTTGAATCTATGGTTTTTGTATCGGAAACGATGAATATAAGCTCTCGATTAACTACTAATATCCATCTGGAAGCAAAGCAGCTGTAATTTTAGAAACACAAAACTTACAGAGAGTACGTGACGGCAGTAAAACGAAATGCGGCGGAGAGTAGCCGTTCGGCGGGGGAAATGCGGCGGTTTTACTTGGTTGTTTTCTGATTTAGCTTTACTCTGTTGCTCATTTTCGTTATCCTATAATTTTCATAGTTTCGCAGATGAAACGGTGCGTTTTCCAAATCTAAACGCTCGGTGCGTGAGAGCATGTTCACTTCAGATTTTCATCTTATTTACCTAAGTAAATACATAATCCATCTTCTGATTAATATAGGAAAAAAAAAATAGAATTCAACGTTTCCAACTATAATCTCTATTCTGATGTCAAAGTGTTCCGAGTATGGTAATCTGCAACACAGTAAGACTACTGAGATTAGATAGGATCGGTCGGGTTCTGGCGAAGTCTCTCCAACACTCGAGTTAGTTAATAAGAGGAGGAAGTAGGATAAAATTGAGTAAAGTAGTAAGATGATGTGAATGTACCTGATTTCCTATGGAAACACGCCTTATGTAGGTGGTTGAGGACATGGTAGTGGGATAACTATCAAGACACTTCGATCTGATCGAGGAGGTGAATACTTGAGCCAAGAGTTTCAGAAATATCTAAGGAATAATGATATTTTATCTCAATTAACACCTCCTTATACACTCCAACACAAGGGAATGTCAGAAAGGAGGAATAGAGGCCTACTTGATATGGTTCGGTCCATGATGAGCCAAGCAATACTCAGCAGATCCTTTTGAGGTTATGCACTTGAGAGCACAATTTATATTTTAAATAGAGTGCTCTCAAAATCAGCTGATCAAACGTCATACGAAAGGTGATACGGTAAGAAACCAACTCTTTCTCACCTGAGAGTTTGGGGATGTCCTGCTTATGTAAAAAGACTAATTCAGATAAGCTAGGTGCTAAGTCTGATAGGTGTCTGTTTGTAGGTTACCCTAAGGAGACTATGAGTTACACCTTTTATGATTCCAAGGAACAAAAGTTACTTATTTCTAGAATGCTCAATTCCTCAAGAAGGAACACATACTTGCGAAAGCTAGTGAGAGCAATCTTGAGTTTGATGCTCAAGAAGATCAAACAAACAATAAATTTATTATTCCTAAACATGTTACACAAGAAGGTGTAAGCATGGAATAACCTATTATAACACCGACATTGTGTAGGTCAGGTAGCGCTCCAATCGTTACTGAAACATATGGCTATTTCATCACTAATTATAAGCACATCTTTCTCATGGAAGATGATGAGCTCAAAACTTACTAGAAAGCAATGGAAGACTCAGAGTCTGACAAATGGTTTACATCCATGAAGTCAGAGATGGACTCCATGTATGAAAATCAAGTTTGGAACTTGGTTGATGCTCCAAGTGAGATTAAGCCAATAAGATGTAAGTGGGTTTTCAAAAGGAAAACTAACATGGATGGTAATGTAATTACCTATAAGACATGGTTAGTTGCAAAGGGTTATATTGAAAAAGCAGGTATTGGCTATGATGAAACCTTTTCACCAATGATCATGCTAAAGTCTATCAGAATACTCCTTGCCATCACTGCTCATTATGATTATGAGATATGACAAATTGATGTGAAAACTGTCTTCCTTAATGGGAACCTCGATAGGGATGTAAATATGATAAAATTCGAAGGTTTTACATCCCAGGATGACTTGAGGGTGTGTAAGCTATAAAGGTCCATTTATGGACTTAAGCAAGCATCAAGGAGTTGGAATATTAGGTATGGCGAGACAATCCAAGATTCTGCTTTGTGTCAAAACCTAATAAGCCATGTGTATATGAGAAGGTTAGTGGGAGTGCAGTCGTTTTCCTTATATGTCGATGATATATTATTAATAGGAAAAGATGTTCCTTTTTTCAAACAATTAAGTCATGGTTATCA
Source organism: Euphorbia schlechtendalii (assembly GCA_949673415.1). Taxonomy (NCBI): domain Eukaryota; kingdom Viridiplantae; phylum Streptophyta; class Magnoliopsida; order Malpighiales; family Euphorbiaceae; genus Euphorbia; species Euphorbia schlechtendalii. The sequence goes on from CATIWQ010111147.1 coordinate 2,771, forward strand.
AAGAAGTTCTTCATGAAAGACTTTGGAGAAGCAGCTTTTATAATTGATATAAAGATCTACCATGATAAATCTAGAAGATTACTAGGTCTTTCTCAAAGTACATATATAATTAAGGTTTATGCTAGATTTAACCTTGAGCAGTCAAGAAGAGGTTATCTTCCCATGTCTCATGGGATTAACCTTTCTAAATGAGTGTTCGAGAACATAAGAGGAGAGATTGCACATGAATGAAGTTCCCCATGCTTCGGAAACAAGATCCATCATGTATGCTATGGCATGCACTCAACCAGACGTCTCATAAGCTTTGAGCGTCACGAGAAGATTTCAATCTGATCTAGGTGAGAAGTATTGGATGACCGTTAAAACTATCCTTAAGTACTTACGAAGAACTAAGGATATGTTTTTTGTTTATGGAGATGGCGATCTCTCTGTGAAGGGATTCACTAACGCAAGTTTTCAGTTTGACAAGAAAGATTAAAAGTTTCAGTCAGGTTATGTGTTTATGTTAAATGGAGGGGCGGTTGTTTGGAAAAGCTTCAAACAAGATACGATTGTCGATTCAATCACTGAATCTGAATATATAGCTACTTCTGAAGTAGTTAAGCAAGCTTTCTGGCTAAATGGATTTATTGGTAATCTCGACGTGGTGTCCAACATTGTAAGTCCAATAGTGATCCATTGCGATAACAATGGAGCTATTGCTCACTTTTGCAAAAAAAAATTTCACAAGGACCATTTCGTAAAACGATGAAACCACAAGACATGTTTTTAATTAACATTAGAAGTTAAAGTTATAGAATGTTTCACATATCAATAATTTTCCCCTTTTTTGTATAAATAAATAAATAAGAAAACATTATTGTTAAACGTAATTTTTGCTTGTAATTGGCATTCACTGTTTGTACTTTATTATAATTGCTAACTGAGTAAACAAGCTCAGTAGTTCGCAAACAATTTGAGATAATTGGAACAGTCAAAGCTCGGCCAAAGTTTGATTCGATATAGCTCGACTCAAGTTTGAGATGTAAACAAATTAAATAAAGCCTTCTAAGGTTCGGCTTGAAAGATCGCAATCGTGTTCATATAATTTCTACTTAATAAACTAGTAAAAAATAAATTATATGGTTGATGAATAATAAGTAAAATGATAATTTTATTATTACTTTTTATTTCTTCGTAGAGTAACGATGAATATAGAAATAATTCAAAACAAATTATTTTAATATTGATTTGGTTCATCAGCTATATGTAACCAAATGTTTATTCTAAACAATGTTTTTTTTATCATACTTTATTTTAAATTTTTTGGATTATATATTTGAATTTGTTTGTCAAAATGTTTGTATTTGAAAAATGATAGTCAATAATATAATACGAGTAAATGAGGGTCGTTTATCTTCGCAAACTCCCAAGCTAGAGCCGAGCTCTTTTCACGAGCCCGAGTCGAGCTAAAGATTTCTAAACTCAATGAGCTCCAAACCGAGCCGAGCCTGATCATTTTCATTCACAAGCAGTGCCGAGCCCAAGACTATTCGGTAGTTAACATTCCTAGTAATTGGACATCCTTGTGTAACGGGCGTGACACTTTTACCACCCTAATTTTGAAATCATTACATATAGGAACTCACCTAAATTTGTTGTGAGCCTGAGATTCACCAAATCCCTAGCTGCCATAAGTTAATTTACAGTTATTTAGGAAAATGATTTGGTATCACTTAAATAATATCTCGAGCTCGAGTATTGTGAATGCTTACTATCGTCATTGGAAGATTTATCTACCATAATTTGATTCACAATCCGGGTCGATTCGATAGAACATGCCTTTGAACTAATTCTCTATCAATTGCCCATAATTATTTAAAGTCATTCTCTTTTAACAATAATTCAATTAAACTTGGGCGTACCATTGTTATGAAATTATGACATTTTTTTTTTTAAATAATAAGGAAACTACCCATTTTGATATTGAATGACCTTTTACCTAATTCTCTATTTTGGGTGAAAGCAATTAATTCTCATCCATAAAAAATGAATCCATTAATTCTTGTTGTTGTCTGAATTATTGTTAATTACCCATACTCAATGCCTGATGTTAATTACTCCAAAATGAAATCAGTTGGTAAATTGCTCAGTAATTTAAATACTTATTGTAGTTAACAACACATTTCTTACATATGCTAAGAATTTGAACTTCCCTTTGTGTACACACAATGACAAATTACAGGATAATCAACTAACAATTGGTTGACTTAATTGAGTAACTCAACTTTTTGAGCATTAACTCAGAATTCAAACTATAAGGCTTTGTATGGAACAAATGGCATCTACAGTACTGATAAGTGTATAATTACACTTATTATCATGATAATTTGACATATAAAACGATATGGTTTAGAGTCATTTTATACTTCATATAAAATATTTCACGTGGTATGTAGTTGTTTTTTATGAAAGTGCAGAAACTAGGTGAATCTTGGGAGTGAAATGATAAAAAATGGAATTCTATGTAAAAAGAGTGAAAAGGTGAAAAAAGTTGCGTGGAACACAAGGATTTGGCTTAGGATCGAAGTTGTCAAAGATTGGCAAAGTTGCAAAGAAGAATCATGAAGAAATAGCATTTCATGATCGTGACACCTATTTGCTGTCGCGACTTGTCACTCTTCATGAACAGAAAACTGCCAACCAATATTCACAATCGTGACATGGGATTCGCGGTCGTGACTTGTGACGGTTATTGGTTACATCTTTTCAACTACCAACCGCCGGATAAAAACGATCAACCACCATCAACCACTAGACGAAAAGACACCTTTTGGAAGTCAACCAATAATGAAAAGGTGCCTTTCCATTATGGATAAGGATAAGACTTTGCATCCAATCACAACGAAGTGATGCAACTCTTCGCTAATGGACACGACTCTTCGTTTGGATAGACGCAACCCTTCGTACTCTATAAATAGGGTTCAAATCACACCAATTTCGTGGGTGGCATATGGTGTATAGAAGAATAGTACATAGTGTATGCATAGATAGAAAGTGAAAATATCTAGATTTCGTTACGTTCAAAGTGTTAGTGAGAAAAATGTTTAAGTTATTCGACTCTTATTTCGATCACTAGATTTCTCCACAAATTTGAGTGATTATTGTATGAGTGTAATAGCAAAGCACTTATCAATAAACGTTTTCATTCTTCAACATTCATTTATTCGATATTCACAAAGAATATCATCCTAACGGAGGTTCTATACGAGTCGAGACCGGATTCAAGGTAGATGCAGGAATTGTGGGAATTGACGACTCCCATTAGAGAGTGGATACGGTTTGATCAACTTTAACTTTCACTTGCATACCTTACAACTTTACTTTGTTTTCTACTTATACTTTCAATTTCGAAGTTTATGATATGTCTATGTGTCGTAACGAGTATTTCATTTTACGTCATTTATATTAATCAAGTTATATGCTTTCGAGTTAACTTTAAGAGTGATTTCGGGGTTAACAAGACTGTATATAATCATTGAATCTATGATTATAACGCTGTTTAGTGAGCCAACATTTTTGGAGTGGTAACTTGCTAAATATGGCTATGTGAGAGCGACCCGTACTTGCAGCGGTCACCTTTTTTCTATTTGATAAGTGGTATTGACAACACCTGTTTATATTTTGAACTCTTATCTTATCGGTAGGAAAGTGGGGAACAAGGTTTTTGGCTTCATTAAGAATATAATCCCTCAAAATTATTAGAGTCAAAACCTTGCGATCAAGTTTTTGGCGCCGTTGCCGGGGAAGACAAGTGCGTTCTAGAGATCAAATTATCAAGAACGGGCAATTATATTTTACGTATCAATTAGATTTAAATAATTTTATTTTTGATATTTATTTTCAAAAAATTTATTTTTGTTATTAACATATTTTTCTTGCTTATTCATTGAGTTTTCTTTCTAGCATGTGCATGCCAAGTACGCATAGTTCGGGAGAAAGTTTGGCATCTTTTGAATCAGAAATAGATTGATTTGGTAGGAGAAGAAAATGGAAAAATAAGAGACAAGTAAGAAGGATGGATGACGATGGTGAACGAGTTCAAGGTCCAGTTCCAGTTCAACCTCAACCAAGACTCATGGATTATGTCATTCCGACCATCAATGGTAACAATCAAGGAATTGCTAGACCACCAATTGTGGTAAATCAGTTTGAAATCAAGCCAGCAATGATCAGCAATAATGTGCAATACTATGATCTACCCAATGAAAATCTGAATGCTCACATTGCAAACTTTCTCGAAGTTTGCGATACTTTCAAAATGCCCAATGTTCCTGAGGAAGCAGTTAAACTTCATTTATTTCCATTTACACTTTGTGATAAAGCGAAAGTTTGGTTGAATTCATTACTCCCAAATTCAATGACCACTTGGAACCAATTAGCCCAAGCCTTTACGACTAAATACTTTCCTTTAGTCAAAACTGCAAGACTCATTAAAGAAATCACTTCCTTTACTAAAAAAGATAGTGAATGCTTATACGAAGCATGAGAACGTTATATGGAAGTTCAACAAGTTTGTCCTCATCATGGTTTACCCTATAATGTTATTCTGCAAACTTTCTACAATGGAATAAATCATGCAACGAGAGGAGCAATTGATGCTATGGCTGCGGGATCTCTTATGAAGAAAACTAGTCAAGAAGCTTTTGATCTTTTGGAAGATATGTCAAATAACAACAGTATGTGGCCAGTGGAGAGAGCACAAGTAAGTATTACTAATCCTACTCATCACATGCTGCATTTACATCTTCTTGTTCTATTAAAAAGGTTAATGAATTAGATTCTATTTCTGTTATGCAAGCGCAAATATCTGCATTATCTCATAAGATAGATAATATGCATATAAAAAAGAGTAAACCTTTGACATGTGAGAATTGTGGCCAAATTGGACACACTACTTTTAAGTGTAACTTTAACTTATGTGTAGGGGAGCAATTAATGTATGTTCAAAATCAAGGGAATTCTTATGGCAATAATGGAAATAATTATAGGAGTTCTAATTGGAAATATGGTGATAATCAACAAATGAATACTCAGAGTAATGATAGAATAGGACAATTGGCAACTAAGATAGATAAATTTCTAGAAGGAGTTTGTAATAAGCAATCAGAGAATGAAGAATGTTACAAAAAGTTAGAGAATAAGATGGATCAAATGTTTAAGAATCAGTCATCTTCTATTCATAATTTGGAAATACAAGTTGGTCAATTAGCGAGTGCTATTCCATCTAGAGGAAAAGGTCATTTACCTAGTAACATAGAGGAAAATCCTAAAGAAAATGTGCATGCTATATCCCTTCGTAGTGGTAAAGTACTAGATAAATTAGATCCTTCGGGTATGCTTGCTAATGATGTTGTTGAAGTGCCGGATGATTATCCGAGTAAATCCAATGATAAAATAGGAGTGGATGAACAACCTAATTCCGGAAAGGTAAATCCCCCTCAACCACCATTTCCACAAAGAATGAAGAAGAAGAATGAGGATAAGCAATTCATCGAGTTCATCAACAAACTTAAAGGTCTGGAAATCAATCTTTCATTCATTTTAGCCATTACCCAAATTCCAAACTATGGTAAGTTTATTAAAGAACTTTTATCTCGTAAGCGTAGTTTAGAAGGAATATCAAAAGTGTCTTTGACTGAAGATTGTAGCAAGATAATAACTGTTACAATGCCCACTAAACTTAAAGATCCAGGAAGTTTCACGATACCCTGTGAACTTGGAAACATTTCTTTCCCAAAATGTTTATGTGATCTTGCGGCTAGTATAAATCTTATGCCTTTATCAATCTTCAAGGAGTTGAAGCTTGATGATGAAGTTAAAAGGACAAACATGGTTTTGCAATTAGCCGACCAGTCTATTAAATGTCCTTATGGCATAATTGAATATGTACTAGTTAAAGTGGATAAACTTATTTTTTCGACAGACTTTGTTATGCTGGACTTTGCATATGATGAAAAATGCCCTATCATATTAGGAAGACCTTTTATGCATACTGGCAAAGCATTGATAGATGTGTCGGAAGGCAAAGTTAAGTTAAGGATAGTTGATGATGCTGTTGAATTTAACATGGATAAGGCTTATAAAAACCCAACGGATGAAGATATATGCATGAAACTTGACTTGATTGATGCTTGCATTCAAGAAGTTGTCAAGTTAGATTTTATCCATGTATATGAAGTCAAGGGGTTGGGAAACTCCATGGGCACTTAAAATCGCTTATGTTTTTCTAAAATATATATATAGTATTATGTAGTAGTATATTTTTAGTTGTTTTGTGTGTTTTTAAGTTAGTTTTAAAAGAAACAGAAAATTTTTGGATTTTGAACATATCGCGACTGCGATTAATATCGCGCTCGTGAATTTGGTTATCAAAACTTTCTATTTCTTTATGGAGAAGGTCACGATCACGACTGGTGCGATTTCACAGTAGTTATTGCTGTAACGGGTCTATTTTCTAATGGTTATAATTGTACATATCTGTTTTAAAAGTAGTAATTATCCTATTTCCTATATATATAACTATTTTCCTAAGTAATTTTCACAAATCAATCACTCTTTTACACAAACACAATCTTTTCAAGCAAGTTTTTCTCTGTTTTCAAAACAAACACAAATCTTCCTTTCTTGAATTCAATGGCTCCCAAGAAGTATGCAACAACTAAGGGGAAGAACAAATTGGTCAACCAACAAAGCAAGTATGGATGCCCTTTTCCAATTTATGGTGAAGAAGAGGTTGAACGATACTTGAGAATCAAGAACTTTGATTTCCAAGGTACACTTTTCTACGATCCTATTTTTGCTATTGATGCTAGGATTCATGGGGAAGTAGAAGAGTATTTTTCGCTGTTTGGATTAGAAAAATTTGTGAATATGCATTTTCCGTTTAACAAGGAATGGGTCCTCGAGTTCTTAGTTACTGTTATGGAAGATGGGAACTTTATGAGAAGAAAATTCAGGAACAGAGGGGAAGAATACAAGTTTACTCTGATGGATTTGATTAAGTGGTTTAGTTTGGGAGAAACTTTTGAGGAGATTGAAAAAGATGAAGATTATGATTTGACGGATGTTTGGAATAAGTTAACGGGATTAGATCGATACGATGTAAAAAACTCATCCAACAAAAACATTCGAAGTAATAGCCTTCTTTACCTCTACAAGTTTACTTCTCAAAGTTTATTATTCCGACACGAGACTACAAAAGTGTCGATGAAAGACTTGGTAATATTGGAATGTACGGTTTTGCAATTTCGACCAAAATTTCCTATTTACATGATGGAATCCCTCGCTAGTCTCACTACACATAAATAGGCTAGAGTTGGAGGTGCAAATACGATTTGCGGGATTATTTTGGGGGCGAAAAACCAACTACCATACCAATATAGTCCAAGGAAGAAATTTAATTATATGGGAGGGGTGTAAAGAGAGCAAGATTGGTCAAAGAAGAAGAAGGAAAATTTACTTTTTTACCGTGTGGAGTAAGGTTAAGGAAGATAAGACCGACACAAGTATCTACTTCTCGAGAAAACTAATCCGAGGAAGAGATTGGAGAAGTTCAAATCGGGAGTAGTGACACAAGACAGGCCTCCGGAAGTAACCATGATACTTGGAGAGGAAAATTCATGAAGTATGTTGACCAAGCATGCCTAGATATCATATTTATATAGAAAGACGTTCTTTAACTTACAACATCCAACATTTCTTTGAACCGTAAGTTAAATACATACTTTAGAATGAAGAATTTAGATATCTTGCCAAGTCCTCCAGATTCAAGTTCAGATGATTAAAACGGGTTCAATTTCTTTTTCTTTTAATTTGTGTGTTTTTCATTTTATTTTTAATAACATGTCTCCCAATGAGGACACTGTGTTCTTTAGTGTGGGGGGGGGGGCATTTGTAAAAATCCCAAAAATCCAAAAAAATTAAATAAATTTATAAAAGTTGAAGAATTAAAAATTTTCTTGATTTTGTGTTATTTATACATTATCCATATCTATACTATACTAACATATATTCCAAGGTTATTTTGAGTGTTAGGTATTACAAGTTTGATGTTAGTGCAAATTTAGAACAAAATTATTGTTTCGAATTTGAGCGCATGTTGTGGGTGTGAGCTTTATAGCACAACATTTAGCATTTGGTAAGGATGAGTGATGAGTAACATTCGAAAGCAACATTCCAAGTAAGTTTCGATATATATTTCAATGCAACATGAATTAGTGTAAGTTATATAGTTTTAGTTTAATGCTACCGATAAGTTTTATATGGAGTTATATCTAGTAGTATTCTTACTATGAGTTTTATATGCTATTCTTGAATAAGTCCTATAAGTATTGAGTATGTTTAAAGTGTTGGGAAACTATAGCCACAATACTTTGAAGTGATCAATAAAGGATGAGGGTATTAACAGAAAAAATCAAAAGAAAGAGAGGATAACCAATGAGTTATGCAAAAGGTGAGGAATGGTACGGAGTAGAAACTGCAACCATTCAATGAGTGAAAAAGAAAAAGTAGCATAACATGAAAAGTGAGTGCAAAGTACGAATCTGTACTTCAAAACCGTATGCTTAAAAGAACAAAAAAATGAGAGAGTGGTATGGAGCATAAGATGCAACCGCTAAAAAAAGGGGACAATGTTATGGAGCATAAAATGCAACCACTAAGAGTGTTTTAGCATCCTAGGTTACCTAAAAATGCTTTGAGATCAATCTTTTCAAAGTGTGCTTCTTTTGTCCTTTATACTTTATACTATGCTTAGGAGAAGGAAATATTCGAGCGAGCATATAACGCTTATATGAAGATGCGATTCGGTTGACTCTCCATTAAGAGCAAAGGTATGCAACTAGACTATATAAATTGCACATTACTAATTTGTGGGAAATTTCAAACCTTTACTTGAATTTTATGCAATGTGGGAATGTGGTATTCATTACAATAGTCTTTCGCCAAATGAGGTACAAACTTGCATTACTATTCTATACATTTATGTGGAGTTTACCTTAAGGACAAGGCAAAAGTTAAATGTGGGGGTGCAATAAATGTATAATTACACTTATTATCATGATAATTTTACATATAAAATGATATGGTTTAGAGTCATTTTTACTTCATATAAAAGATTTCACGTGGTATGTAGTTGTTTTTTATGCAAGTGCAGAAACTAGCTGAATCTTGGGAGTGAAATGATCAAAAGTGGAATTCTATGTAAAAAGAGTGAAAAAGGTGCGTGGAACACAAGGATTTGGCTTAGGATCAAAATTGTCAAAGATCGGCAAAGTTGCAAAGAAGAATCATGAAGAAATAACATTTCACGATCGTGACACCTATTCATGATCGTGACTTTTCACTCTTCATGAAGAGAAAACTGCCAACCAATATTCACGATCGCGACATGGGATTCGCGGTCGCAACTTGTGACGGTTATTGGTTACATCTTTTCAACTACCACCGCCAGATTAAAATGATCAACCACCATCAACTACTAGATGAAAAGACACCTTTTGGAAGTCAACCAATCATGAAAAGGTGTCTTTCCATTATGGATAAGGATAAGACTTTGCATCCAATCACATGATTAAGTGATGCAACTCTTCGCCAATGGACACGACTCTTCGTTTGGATAGACGCAACCCTTCGTACTCTATAAAAAGGATTCAAATAACACCAATTTTGTGGGTGGCATATGGTGTATAGAAGAATAGTGCATAGTGTATGTATAGATAGATTGTGAAAATATCTAGATTTCGCTACGTTCAAAGTGTTAGTGAGAAAAATGTTTAAGTGATTCAACTCTTATTTTGATCACTAGATTTCTCCACAAATTTGAGCGATTGTTGTATGAGTGTAATTGCAATGCACTAATCAATAAAAGTTTTCGTTCTTCAACATTCATTTATTTGATATTCACAAAGAATAGCATCCTAACTAGGGATGGCAACGGATCCCGGACCCGGTCCGGATCCGTGGATCTTGATCCGTTTTTAGGGTCCGGATCTCGATTTTTTGGACCCGTTGGATCCGGGTCCGGGTCCGGGTCCGGGTAATGAAACCCGGATCCGGACCCGGATCCGTATTTAAATATTAATTGTATTTTTTTATTTATTATTTACCCCGAAAATATTGGATAATTAATATTATTTGATATCCACGTAAATCCAATTGCATGAACATAATT
>CATIWQ010111160.1:0-11188 GCA_949673415.1 Euphorbia schlechtendalii
ATAAAAATTTAATAGGATAAAATATAAAATCTTAAAATAATAATAAATTTAATGTATAAATATATAATAAATATATAAAATTATTCATCGGACCGGGCTCGGGTATTTATATAAAAACCAAGCCCGGCCCATAAATCTTCGGGCTTTGACGAGCTCGGGCTCGGGCCGGGTTTTTTAAAAAAATGCGTGTCCAAGCCCGACCCATGGAAGCGCCGCAAACAGGTCTAGGCAGAAGAAGTTGTAGGAATGGAAGGGTACATATGATCAGAATGTTCCGTAGGACACAATTTTGTCTTTCATTTCTTCTCCCGGTGTAAGTAGAATGAATGGGATGTATCATACCCATACTGTAGTTATATTTATCTATTCTTGAACCATGTTTCATTCATTATTCATCCATTTCAATTTTTATAATTATTTAATGAAATTTCCTTTTTATTGTAAGTGAAATAAAATTTCAATCATGAATGAAGGAGGCAAAAAAGGGTCTTTACTTTGTGGCATGCTATCTACAGTCTAGTGATCTATGCTATACTCAATTTCTTATTAATTTTTTTAAAAAAATCCTCAAATCAGGGATGGATTTAGACAAGGTAATTAGAAATTAGGCCCGGCCCTGTGCAAATCCGAAATGGTCCGAGTAAAATATATGCCACACTTGGTTTTACTATTAAAACTCAAGCCCAGCCCGCTCGGTCCGAAATACTAATTAATATAGGTTATACCGCGTGAAGTAATTAGACACTTCCGGACCGACATTATTTGATTCCAAATTAAGAGCAATGCCAGGAGTGCATTTCCTGAGTGCTTATGACTCTCTCTTTTTTTTTACCTGGTACAGAAGTTCCTCAGATTGCTGTTGTAATATATGTGTAACATATATGTGTTGTTGTAAAATAATTTCAAATATATTTGTAGTGTAGGTCACAAGATTTAGTTTGAATGTTAAACTTTAGTACAAAAAATGAAATTTTTAACCACGTAATTTTTTTACTGTGATTAAATAAAAATAATTATATATTTTTTAATCATATAGGATCAATTCTAACAAGTCGCACACTCATATTTCAGAAATACAGAAAGAAATTTCACAATTAATAGTTAGGCCTAAGGGTCGGGGTTGGTTTTGATTATTTTATTAAAGATCGGGCCCGAACCCGAACCCGAGCCCGAGCCCGAGCCCGAGCCCAGTGTATTTTTTCACAGATTGGGCCGGGTTTGGGCAACTCATTTTGTAGTTAGACCCGATAAGGCCCGGTCATAACCCGGCCCAGCCGACCCAGCCCAGGTTCAGTTATTATCATGGCATTAAAATGAGCAAAGAATGAATTTACTTAGAACACATTATCCTTCTCGTATAAATATCAATTACTAGACCCACATGTATATGTAACAGCTGATCTTGGTTCTTTTCGTTTATGAAGCGGAGCTACTAAGGCAATAATTAAAACAGTTATTCAATAAATTTTACTTAAAAGTGAAGAGTCGCGAGGATAATGGTTATGCTAGCTCATAATCCTCGTTGATTTAGGCTAATAGATTTTTCCAAATTATCAGGCTAATCATTTTGCTAATTTTTTTTATAATGACTTTACGGAGGTGGTTTTGGTATAATTAGATGTGACGAATAAGTTATTTAAAATTTGTAGCACTATTAGAGAGCAACATTGATGTATCATCATTGCTTGGGTGCATGCATGTGTAATAGTAGCCAAGTTGACCATTTTATTGTAATTAGCAGTCCATCTAATCCATCATATTGGTTAACAACAAAACTAAACACAATTTATACTTGTACTCTACTCGAGAATAATGACACTTCAATGTTTTAAAAATAATTATTTTGCTTCATCTAGAGTGAGCTCTTTATTTTCTCAAGAGTAATCTTCATAATGCAACTTTTAAACACTTTCAATGGAGGTTTGATGTTCCAAATTGGGACTTTTTTGTAGAACTAATTTGATGCATGATGATGTTATCAACTGAACATCTGGATATTATTTGCACATTTCAAATGCTAATTAAACAAATAAACCTGCAACCAATTTGATGTTAACCATTGCTTGCTTGTATTTTAACATTATGTGGAAGGGGAACTTTCCCTAATCCTAACCTAACATCTTAAATTAATTCTTGATTATGTTATCCAAATTCAAGTTTCTTTTCTTAATAAAAAAAATTCAAGTCTATGCTTGTACATAGTACTTATAAAACACAGAACATTTACATCTTGTATTTAATTTTTTATTTTGTACAAAAAAGGTTTCACATATGTAATTTACAACTAAACTAGGATGATATCATTTTATACTATAATTCTATTTATATAATCTTTATTAAACTTTTATTCGACTTGTAACTTTTATTTTTAACATTTATGAAAGATCAATACCGCATATTTTTAATATTTTCATATATATTATAGAAATTTATCTTTCTGAAAATTATACAACTGGAAGAACATAAGAAAGTGGACCTACCCATTAATGAGTTGGGCTGACCCAGCTCCAAGCCCAACTATCAATTGTTTTCATTTTCATATTGTTAACTGATCAGCTAATTGAAATTATTTATAAAAAAGGGGTAAGATCCTGATCATTATCATGTTATGATAATTATGTTGCCATCCATGCTAATAAAACTACGACTGAATGCATCTTTACCCTCTTAAACGTGGCACTAAAATTAATTACCCATGAACTTTTGAAAGATTCTCTCAACCTTCTGAAGTTAGTAAAAGTGCACCGGTTTACTCCTGAACTTGGCAGTAATGTATCATTTTACCCATTGAGTGTCACTTGTCAGCTTTTGATTGGGTAAGGAAAAAAACATTTTTGAAAAGTCAAACCAAAAGGAACCTGACACGTGGTATTCAAGGGGCAAACTGATACACTTTTACCAAGTTTAGGGAGCAAATTGATACAATTCTGCCAAGTTCAGGAGGTTGAGAATTTTTGAAAGTTCAGGGAGCAGTGGATATTTAGTGTCAAGTTTAGGGAGGTAAAGATGTATTTAACCTAAAACTATAGTTCAACATCCGGGTCACGGGTATTTCAAAAAGAATTGGCAAAATGGCAACCAAAAAGTACAATTTTTTATGACAAAACTTTGGTACGACTGTTTAGAGTGGTTATTGAAGATGGCAAGTTCAACACATATGCTTGGGAGCTGGTGAACCACTAGCTATCTAATGGCTGGCTTTTTGACGAAAGGACCAGTCCTTTTGAACCTATTGCCACATATGGCATACATTTTTTTTTTATAAATTACCATGTGGAAGTTACAATTGAACTTAATCTATCAGGTTAAATTATTGGTCAAACAATTTTGCGATTTAGTATCGGAATTATTGAGCCTAGAGGTTAAGGGATTGAATTTTGACAGCTTCATTGGTTTATTAAAAAAGCTCAACACATTGTAGAGTGAGCATGTGTTGTACCTCAGAGGACATTCATATGTATGGGTCTATCAGGAATAATATTTGAGTTACAAGTGAACCTTACCTATCAATACAAACTCTTACGTTAATTTTTTCACGATATTCACATTTTTGTCATGCTTTTCCATTATACCGAAAATGCAAAAATCCATGGCCAAAAAATGTCCGTCCGTTGTTAAGTAGAAGGGAGATAAATGATAAAATTTAGGGAAATGTGGTTTCACTCATCCGTAAAATGGGATTTGAGGAATTTTATTTTTCAAAAAAGGGAGTTCGTGATTTCAAAAAATTTACAAATGGAAGATCCTTAATATTAAATTATGTCACAAAAATGGGTAATATTTTACGGGATGGTTAATAAAAAACAATACATATCAGTGATAGATTTTGAAATTTTTTTAAAATATTTTTTTAATTAAATTATGAAAACAAATTTTAAAAAATCACAAAAAAATCTTTGAAACTCAATCCTAATGTATAATTTTTAAATGATATGGTTGAATTGTTAGAATGTTGAATTATTTAAAATATTCAGTTTAACACCACTATTTAGAAATCACAGATCTCCTTTTATCAATTTTATGATATCACAGACCCTCTTTTACAAAAAAATAATTATCATACCCCATTTATGAAATGAATGAAAATATATTATGTTTTTCTAAGTTTATCCTAAAATTTAAAAGAGCTTTAACTGAAAAACAATTTCACATTTTTTGTTAAAATTGTATATAATCGGGCCTTTAAATGTTAGATGCGTTGAACATAATAAAAGCCAATTATTTTTTAAGTATTACATGTTAATTGAAGTAATTTATAAATGTGATGATTGTTTGAATATTGGTTCAGTCTAAAATGGGAATGGCCCGATTTGGTAATGCCGAATGATGATGATGATCAAGATTTGGACGGTTGATAAAAAGTGAAGGTTTTAGATGATTCTATATTACCTTTAACTGGAAAAACACTCTGAACTGTACACTACAGCCAAGATGATTTGGACACGTAATCGAGTCGGGCTTCTAGATATGAGATAATAACTTAAAATAATTAGAAAAAATCTTGAAGTACATTACATTTGCACCCACGTACTTATGATTGGCATTTTTCAGTTCATCAATCATATTGTTCAAAACTTTTAACAAAAGAAACAGATCAAATACAGGTAGACTCCCTATCAATTTAAGGTATGGGGTTTCTTTCATTCAACATCCTTATATTCCTTCATGGGTCCCAACTCTTTTCTGTTTATTATATACATAATTTTGCATAATAAGATTTTTTGAATTTATTTTTTGTTCACCAAAAAAATCAGTTCACACTTAAATGAAACATGTTGTGTTTGTGCCAAAGAGTTAATTCACCTAAAAAGCTTATGTAACTAAGGTAAAAGAATAGTATTTGTGTTATTGCTATCACACTCGATTTGCTTGATGGGCCTTAATGTGATCAATACTACGTATAGTTATCAAGTTTACATTAAACCCAAATATGCGAAACTCAAGTCAAATTTTATTATCTTTTATATTCAATTTATAAAGCTATAATCTTCTAGGTTTATCGCGCTACTTTTATACTCTAACACTATGAAAGACCTTATGTCTGTGATTGCACAAGTCTTCTGTATAATATAAATTCAAACTAGCTTGTTTTAGTTTATACCACTTCGTTTTAACTTGAATTCCAAGTATAAGTCTTAAAATAATGTTTGATATGAACAATAAATCAATAATGTATCCATGAACAAGATTTTTTTCGGTTGTTGCATCATTCTCAGTTGCATTTCATGGCCTTACCTGCCATGTGGTAGTTGCTATTTTATAAGCATTAAAAAACAACAAATATTAAGACAAATTTTCCCGAATAATGCGCTCTAGTAACATGCTTCTTTCCTTCGTACTTCTACTCAACATTTATTTTTGTATGTGTTTTTTTTATTGGTAAGTGTGTGTATATATACATATATATTTATTTTTATTTATTAATTGATATTTTTTTAATCTTCCTTTTTTAAATTTTGTTAATTTAGGAAACTTAGAAGCATAGGTGACCGTGAGAAAAGAACATATATTTGTTAACTTCGAATCTTTGTTTGGTTCAAATATCGAATTTTGACCATCAACTTCTTGATCATGACATTTTTTATTTGTACGTATTGCTAATTTCCATGTTTATAACATATTTTATAGTCCATTTATTGATAAAAATCTCAAATCATTTATCATTTATATGGATAATCAGTAAAGCAGTTACACAATTGTCGCTTAGAGAAACCAATCCACGTATGCTTTTGTATCAATTTATTTCATAACATAATACCAGTTGTTTTTTTATTTTAAAGATAATGAAAAATTCTATTGTATTTTTGGAGTTTCAATATTGCAGAGTGGAAATATTGTGTACACCTTCCCAAGTGATTGCTAGAGATTAAAATTTTGGCCTGGTAATTTTTCTAGATAATGTTGGTGCTACATTTTGCTTTTTGACAATAAGTTCTAACCATAAATCAATTAGGTGAAATCTGTATCTAGTTGATTGCAAGGTTTGTATAATACTCTCTGATTCCTAATTTATTAATCATTTTAAATGATATGTGTCTTCATATTTAATAGGCATTTGCTATGTTGAAGGAGATTTTTTCATCTTTCTTCCATTTCTACTCATATTAATAACAATTAATTTCTTTTATTATGTCAAAGGAAAATAATGTTTGAGATGAATACAAAAAGTTAATTTAATTTTTTAATTTCTAATTATTTGTTTCTTAATTCTTGATCAAAACATTAAAATGACTAATAAAGTAATAAAGTAATAAACTTAGGATAGAAGAGCATTAAATATGAAATTGAACCCTAAAAAGAAAATAAAAGGTGCTAGAGAAAATCAACAAGAAAGCAACACCAATCACAATCAATGATTCGTTGTAATTAATTAATTAAGATATGGAGCTGTTATAGGAATATAAATTAATCAGCTGTTATACGAAAGATTAGAGTATGTTGACTTGATTAATATCTTAACTACCATAATATAGGTCGTCTATGATAATTAATTTTGTACCAAGTCAATGGATCACTAATCTATATTCATTGTTAAATTTTATAATTAGTTAAAGGTAAAAATTACATCTTCAGCTACCTCAATTTAGTATTTTATCCATGGTTTCCTCAACTTTCACTTACTCTTGTATTAGTCAAAGACTCAAGTGCAACCGATTGTCATTTGAACATCGGGCTTCACTCTCCAATTGGTAATTGGTTTGACTTTTAAAATATATCATTTTCGTGATTTTTCTCATTCTAATCAGAGGTTGACACATGCGTTTAAGAGATGAACTAATATACTTTTGCCGAGTTAAAATGACTTTATTGTAAAAATCAAAATTGAGAGGGCTAGTCAGAAAAATGTCTAAAATTGAAGTGACTGAAGTTGTATTTCAAAGTTAAATTGTTTTCGCTCATCGTGATGAACAGAATATAGTTGCAACTAGTTTATGTATTTTTTATTGATAATGCATCGGTTTGAACTTGTCCTTGAACACTCATTTCTCTATTGAACTTTCAAAAGTTTTAAATAAGCCCTTAAACTTGTAAAATGTGGATTAATTTTCCCCCTCAATACCACCCATTAGCTTCTAGTTGATTTGATTTTGCAAAGATGTCATTTTTTCACCTCAACCTAAAATTAACACTTGACATTGTGGGGTGTGATCTGGTGCACTTTTTGCAAGTTCGAGGAGTTACTTCAAATTATAAAATTTCAGGATGTAAATGAGGGTTAAAGAACAAGTTCAAGTTTATGATAAGTCCAACTAAGTAAAATTAAGGATCCTATACACGTTTAAATAAGAGTTCTTTACTTAAATGAGCTAGTCGATGTTATGTAATTGGGCATTTAAAACCAAAATTTACCAAATTACAAAAATGTCACCTAGGTATCATATTCTCTCCAATATGTTCTAACAGAAACTCGAATTACAAACCCTCCTTCCACCTTGTGCATGAAATCATCTTTTAATTTTCTTACCTCATTTTTCATTTATTTCTTAAACCGTTTATTTTTTTTGACATGTCGTTTTAGAGTTTTTTGTTCATCTCATTATTTTTTGCAACTCCCTCCATTGCGACTTTTATATTTTTATACGTCTATTATAAGCCTGTTACATGTCGAATGTGTATATTAAAATGCCTATTAAATGATGTTATATGAAGCGTGAAGTGTTATATATTTCTTAGAAGTCAATAATATGTCTATCAGATACTAAATATATGTGCATATTCAGGTATGATTATATATATTTTCATATTTTTGATTTCGAATTGTTAGATTTCTTGTATATATCTATTAAATGAATATTTTCGACATATAACAGACATGTATTAAACATATATTAGCGTGAAAGTTAAAGTGAATGACATTTCAAAGATAAAAATGAGGCAAACATAAAAATTGTAAAGCTTTATGTAAAAAAATCCGGTTTGAGAGATAATTGCAAAATGGATATTTTTATTTTGGCATTGTCAGATGTTTACTATGTCTGTTATATGTCATTATATAAATGTTTTCGACGTATAATAAACATATAATAGGCATATAATTATGCGAAAGTCACAATGGATGACATTTCAAAGATAAAAATAAAACGAAAAAAAAAAATTTAAAGCGTTGTATATCAAAAAAATAAACAGGTTGAGGGATAATTACAAAATGCAAAAATAAATTCAAAAGAAAAGAGAATTAAACGTGCACGGTATGAGTGTAATTATAAAACATGATAAGTTGAAATTGAAAAGGAATTGTGAAGAGGTTATTTTTTGTAAATTTGAAACTCACCCTAATTTGACAATTTCCCCTTAAACAATCATATTTATACTAAGAAAACCGTGGGCTCTATGAAAGCTAAATACAGAGCAAAATCGAACCGAAACCGAATTATAAAAACTAAAGCGAATTGAACAGAATATAATATGATTCAGTTTCGGTTTTTAAAATTCTAAAAATTTTAGTTTCGATTCAGTTACGGTTTTTACTTTAAAAATCGAAATAAAACCGAATTATTAATAAATGTTAAACTCTTAAATATATATTTCTCTAGTGTGTATGTGTGTGTATAATTTAATTATTTCAATTATTAGTTGTGCTTTGAAAGTTAGAAAAAATGTGATCGTTTAGGATATCTTATAAAATAAATGTTTATTTTTTATTTTTATATTGTATGTACTTTTGAAATAAGTAAAACAATTATTAGTTGGACAAAAATTTATTGTGTGAAATAGATATCTTTATTAATTTGATGCACCTAGAAAAATAACACTACCTTGAGCCTCTCAATAAAACCTTAAAATGTAAAAATGGATTATTAATTATATTTTATATCATATAATCCGAGAAATTCGGTTATAACTAATCGAACCGAATTGAAATCAAATCAAAATATAGTTGCTAAATGTACAAAGCAATATAAACTTTACTACTCATTCTGTCAACGGTGCCGGGCTAAATACCCTTTGATCCATTTCCAAGGCGGCTCTACCAGTTCTTTTTGTCCTGTATTAGCCAAAAGTTGGTGAAATGTAGAACAAGAACAATTTATTTAGCAACTCTTCATTACAGAATCACATTGTCAATCAAACTGTATAATGCATATTACCTGGCTTTGCATGTGCCAGATATTTGAAAATTAATTAATTATACAAATATAAATAAAAGATCAAAATTATAGTAAATTGTGGCATTATTGTAATTGCATTACACGTTATTACACCTATTTAACTGACATGTGTTCTAAACACATTATAGGTTAGACTTGGTTTTAAATAAAAACTGAATTTCAGTCTAAATATACATTATTAATGGTATTTGTTAATTATTAAATATATACAAGGTGAAAGTGAAATTAAGTTAAAAATAAAGTTTTAAGTCTACGTTTGGAAACTAATTTATATATTATTGATATGAACTGGACTGAACTTGAATGCAACAATAATTTTATAAATCTACCGAGCTCGGATCTTGTGGGCCTGTTGAACACTTATACACGTTAGGGTTTAAATCCAACTGTTATTGAAATGATTAGTGGATAAAAAAGAGGTTAGAAACATTTATTAATGTAAATAGATAAATATATATTATATGAATGGGAAAAATTACTAAAATACAAAAAAAAAGGGACATGCTTTTTCGTTTTACCATCAAAAGCTTGGCTTTGCATTTTTTTTTTATGACAATTTACGTTCTTAATTTAAGACGAAGCCATGTTCAAGTTTTTGTTTTTTACGTGAATCAGGTTTGCATCCTTTTTTTATTTAATTATTCTGTTTTTGGTTTTCTATTCCCAATCTTTTGCCGCTTCCTTCCTCATTATTGATTCCCATCTGATCCTCCATCTCTGTCACTGTCTCTGAAACTTCTCTTCAATAAAAGAGATGGAAGTGACTAAGGAACAAGTTCAATCTGCCCTCAACTCCATACTGAATCCTTCTTTCTTACCTACTAGTGTTTTTCTATATGTCTTTCCCTTATCAGGTCAATTTATGTATGATGTGGTTAATTTCTTTGTACTGTATTTTTTTTTTTTATGTTTTAGAATACATGGAATAATGGCTAAATTAGCAGCTATTTTATTGTTGGAGACATTTTTTAGTAATTATACTGTTTTGGATTTGCAAATGCTGTTGAGTTATGGAACTAACAATTAACAATTTGCGATATTCAAATTGCAATATTGCCATAGATTGTATGCCATAAGATACTTGTACCAATCGGTTTATGTTTACTTGCCTTAAGCACAATGGCATGAGTTTGTTTTGTTGATTATTGCTTTATAAGAATTGACGTGTTCTTTATTTTTATCTCTCCCAGTACTCTAATATAGTCATGCACATAAGTTGTTTGTCGAAAATGCCTATGAATAATGAATTGAAAAATTGTCTTTATACTAGGTGTAAGGCCTTCGAACAATGATTTTTGTGAGTAACGTAAAAATAATTACAACAATTAATGGAAAAGAAGTTATATAAAGAATTTATATCACTCTTGTAACACGTATAAGAGCTAAACAGGGTATAAAACCTTCATAGAAAGGTAGTAAAAAACTGGTATAAGAGCTCTTAAACAAGTTTTTTATTACCTTTTTATGAATGTCTTATACCTAGTATAAGAGCTCTCATGCCAGGTATAAGGCATTTGAACAATTTAAAAGTAAATTATGCAAATTGAAGGAAAATAAGTTGTATATCAACCTTATAAAAATTTCCAAACTTTGAGGAATATAGATGTATAATTAGTTTTTCTTTTTTTCTAAAAGAATAAATAGATTTTTTTATGTAAAAGTACAAATAAATTCTTTTTTGTTGTTTTTCCATATATTAAGTTTTTACTCCTGGGTGAAGTTAGAATATTAACATAAAAATTAAATTCAACTCAAGTTCAAGCCAGACTTTATGAAAAAGTAAAGTGAAAAATACGTAACTATTTGACAAAAATGGTTTAGGCGTTTGATATCAAGGCCCATTAAAGACCCAAGCCCATTAGAAGATCCAAAAACTACACGGGCTAAACTGATGAACACCTCGGCGCCACTCCGCGCCGAGACCATGTCAGCGAGTCATCTCGCCGAGGTATTACCAAATTAAATAACCTTCGGCGTTACCCTCCGCCATCTTGCCGAGACATCACCTCTACAACCCACTACCCTGACATTTCTCTCCCCTCTGCCGCATTAAATGCATTACCAACTGGCAGAGATGA
>CATIWQ010111165.1:0-26705 GCA_949673415.1 Euphorbia schlechtendalii
CATTCCTCTGAACATCTTCTGATCAACCTTCTTACCTTCTGAGTCTTTGCTGAGTATGGTGTTGGAAGCCATAGGGGTTGACATTTCCCTTCCATCTTCCATACCAAATTTCTTCAGAATTTCCTTGGTATACTTGGATTGATTGATGAATATTCCATATAAACTTTGTTTGATTTGGAGACCAAGAAAGAAGGTTAATTCTCCCATCATTGACATCTCAAATTCAAGTTTCATTTGAGAACTGAATTCTTTGCACATCCTTTCATCAGTGACTCCGAAGATGATGTCATTAACATAGATCTGAACAAGAAGAATGTCTTTGTTTCTTCTTCTAATGAACAAGGTTGTGTCTATCTTTCCTCTGAGGTATCCTTTTGAGGTAAGAAAGCTTATCAATCTTTCATACCATGCTTTGGTAGCTTGCTTCAGACCATATAAGGCTTTCTTCAGCTTGTACACATGACTGGGAAATTTTGAGTCTTCAAAGCCTGAAGGTTGATGGACATAGACTTCTTCTGAGATGAATCCATTAAGAAAGGCATTCTTTACATCTAATTGATATAATTTGAATCCCACATAAGATGCAAAGGCACAGAGGATTCTTATTGCTTCAAGTCTGGCTACTGGAGTAAATGTTTCATCATAGTCTATCCCTTTTTGTTGATTGTACCCTTGAGCCATAAGCCTTGCTTTGTTTTGTACTATATTTCCTTCTTCATCAAGCTTGTTTCTGAATACCCACTTAGTGCCAATGATAAATTTTTTATTTGGCCTTGGGATAAGATCCCAGACATCATGTCTGGTGAACTGGTCTAGCACTTCTTGCATGGCTATCATCCAACTTTCATCATGTTCTGCGTTTTCAAATTTCTTTTGTTCTATGATAGAGACAAATGCTGGATAACTTGTCATTCTACTGAGTTGTCTTCTGGTGAGAACAGGATTTTGAGGTGCATCAAGGATCAGTCTTTCAGGATGGTCCTTCTTGGTTCTAGTTTCTCTAGGCAGATCATAATGAACAGGAGCCTCCACTGCTTCTGGTTATCTTTCTTCATCTTCATATTCTGAGAACTTGATCTCATATGGTTCATCCTTTGTTAACTTTTCTCCTTGGGTTGACACAAAGGGTTGTTTATGTGAGACAGAATCTCCATCTTCCTCTGAGCTTATTCTTTTTCCTACATGGTTAGTTTCATCGAAATCTACATTAACTGACTCTTCTAATGTTGTTGTTCTTTTGACAAAGACTCTATAAGCTTTGCTATGTGTTGAGCAGCTAAGAAAAATTGCTTCATCAACTTTAGGATCAAACTTTCCTAATTATTCTTTATTTTTTAGTACAAATCATTTACACCCAAATGCTTTGAAATACCAATTTTAGGTTCTCTTCCTTTCTAAATTTCATAAGGGGTTTTATCGATTTCTGATCTAACGTTTACTCTATTCAGTATGTAACAGGCAGTATTGACTGCCTCTGCCCAAAAGTATTTGGGAAGGTTGTTGTCACTCAGCATTGACCTTGCCATTTCAACTAAGGTTCAGTTTTTCCTCTCAACAACACCATTTTGTTGAGGAGTGTGAGGAGTAGAGAAATTGTGTTCAATTCCTCTGGCGTCATAGAAACCAGCAAATAATTTGTTCTCAAATTCTCTACCACGATCGCTTCTTATTTTAGATAGAAGGACTCCCTGTTCAACTTCAATTCTGTTAAATAATCTGGAGAACCCTTCATAGGCTTCATCCTTACTACTTAGCAGGATAACCCATGTATATCTGGAATAATCATCCACTATAACCATGGTATACCTATGTCCACCCATGCTCATGGGAAGAACAGGGCCAAACATGTCTAGATGGAGTAATTTAAGACTCTTTTAGTTGAAAAATCAGATTTAGATTTAAAGCTCTTCTTAAATTGCTTTCCATACTAACATGCACTATAGAAGTGATCCTTTTTGAATTTTAAGCTTGGCAAACCCTCAACAAGCATCTGTTTAACTTATTTGGTCTGAACATTCATGTTAGCATGTCCCAATCTTCTGTGCCATAGCCATGACTCTTATTCTTTAGTCATCAAACATATATCTTTCTTTAATTTATGACTTAAATTAATTATGAACTCATTATTGACTCTAGGATCATATATCAAAGTTTTATTTGACTTACAATCAATGATAAAACATCTTTTTAAGTCAAAGATGACTTTTCTTCCTTGGACACACAGCTGAGCGATACTCAGAAAATTAAACTTTAGTCTATCCATAAGGGAGACTTCTTCAATTTTGATTGCTGCTCCAATGGTTCCTTTGCCAATGATTTTTCCCTTTTTGTTGTCCCCAAGCTTACACTTCCATATCTTTTACGTTCCAATGAGATGAATGATGTCTCATCTCCTGCCATGTGTCTTGAGCATCCACTATCTATATACCAGATCTGTTGACCTTCTGTGGATCTGAAACTTACCTGTAAAAGTAGATGGTTAGAATCTTTGAACCCAGTTTCCCTTGGGTTCGGGTGCATTATAAGTTAGATCTGGCCAATCATAAGAATCATAAAAATCGTTCTTAAAATCTACATATAGAAGTTGTGTGGTTTTTCTATCCACAAAAGTTGCAGAAGACTTTTACAGATTCTCTGGCCTTTTCTTTCTGTAAAGTTCTAGGAGATGGACAAAGTTGTGTGGTTGCCTCTGAGGTATGACTCTTCTTCTAGCTTGTGGATTTTTCTGAGTCATTTTCTAATAACCTCCTTTTTGATGACTATTTACATCATACCTGTATCCTTACTCCTTGTAGCTCCTATATCTTGGAGCCGAGGATTCACCTTGATACATCCTTTGAACATTTTACTTCTAAGAGGTGTTTATCTTCTGAGGATGCTTCTTCTCTTGTGAGTGTTCCTTCTTCTGATGATGTGCTTTCTGTTGAGGATGCTTATTCTTCTGAGGTACTAGTTTTACAGGCAGAGTTATTTTGCCTGATATGTGTCCTTCTACCAACATTGCTCTTCTTCTGAGGTTGGTAGCATTGACTCCTACCAGAACCAATACTTTCTTGAGCTTCTCAACCTTAGTTTCAAGCTTTCCTTGTCAATTGTGAATAGCTTTGGTAGAGTTATCTCTAGCTATATCTCAGATATAGAAGTCTTCAAAATCTTCTTCCAGAAGCTTCATATGTTTCTTATTCTTGTTAACTTGCTTATAGATTTGTGCAAAAAATTGCATGATTTCATCAGGAAAATTGAGTTTAGAATTTACCTCATCATTTTCCTGAGATTTTCCTTCTGAAGATGAGACTTTCTCTGTGATACTATGCCAGGATTCAACTGTTGGGTACATATCATCTTCAGCCATGAAGCATATCTGAGCAGTTTCTTCATTTTCTGAAGAATCTGCAGAGCCCTCTTCTTCACTGTTGCTCAATGTTGCCACCATAGCTTTCTTTCCTTTATCCTTTCTTAGCTTTGGGCAGCTTGATTTAATATGTCCTTCCTGGTGACATTTAAAACAGGTTATAGGTTTTCTATTTCCACCTTTGGTTTTCTCCTCAGATCTTCTAAACTTGTTTTTCTTTTAGAAGTCTGACTTCTGAGGAAAGATTCCCTTCTTCCAAAACTTTTGAGGAGTCATTTGGCTCTTCTTCATGAATTTCTTGAATCTTCTGGCCAGCATGGCCATGTCCGTATCGTCCTTTGATGAGCTTTCATAGACTTCTTCTGCTCTTAGGATTATTACCTTCTTTCTTTCAGACTTGACTTTTCTTTCTTCTGAAAATTATGCATAGAGATCTCATGAGTGATTAAAGAACCATAAGTTCATCATACCTGTAAGTGGTGAGATCTTGAGCTTCTTCTATAGATGTCTTCTTAGCCTGCCATTTCTCAGTTAGATTTCTGAGAATCTTCTTCACTTGCTCCTCTTCTGAGAAGTTCTTTCCCAATCTTTTGAGTTCGTTGATGATGTTTGTGAATCTGGCATTCATGTTTGAGATTAATTCTCCCTCTTCCATCTCAAATAGTTCATAGAGTCACAGATTCTGATTGATCTTTGATTCTTTCACTTTGTCTGTACCTTCATAGGTTACTTCAAGCTTTTTCCATATCTCCTTGGCACTTTCACGTCCTGAGATTTTATTATATTCGGCAGCATCTAAGGTACAATGTAGAAAGTTAATTGCAGCTGCATTACTCTGTAATTTCTTCATATCAGAGTCATTGTATTCAGTCTCAGGTTTAGGAGAGACTACCCCATCTACAGTGGATATAGGAATGTATGGGCCATTGGATATAGTAAGCCATGCATACATATCCTGCGACTGTATGAAATTTTTCATTCTGTTTTTCCAGAATCTATAATTCTGTCCAAAGAACAGTGGGGGTCTAGACACAAACAACCCTTTTGGGAGTATCTGTGTGGTTATATTTCCAGGCAAGTGCTTCATGCTATTTTCACCTATTTTAGTCTTTTACTCTAGATTAGTTAAATCTGTTTTTAAGTTCTAGATTTGATACCAATTGTAGGACCCAGTAGAGTGATAAAATAGGTCAGAGGGGGGGTGAATGACTCTTTTTTTATTTCACTATATTCTTCAGAAGTATGCTTCCAAGAATGCTTCTGAGTAAATATCCTTTACTCAGAATCCCTTTTTTGTGTTTAAGTGTTTTAATAGCGGAATTGAATAATCACAAAAATAAAGCAGAGTAAGGAAACATGCAAACAGCGATTTTATCCTGGTTCAGCCTCTGCCTAATCCTGTCCTTGGAATCTCTTGTCCAAGATTTAATTCACCAGTGGCTTTTCTTCTGGTGAAAAGTAAACCCTTTACAGCTTGAGATTGAAGTTCCTTTCAACAATCTTGCCTATGATGAGCTATACCAATACAGGAGTACCGTCCTTCTGTATCTGAGGCTCTAAGCTTCATCTCTCCTAAGTACCTTCCTTATGAGATTGCTAAGCTCCCTCACACTAACTTACCCTTAGCTTAGTGTGATTTATAACAGTTTATAAGTAGATGATTTTTATGAACTTCTGAACTTTGTTTTAGTTAGTTCAAATACAAACAGATGAGATTTGAATGTTTGCTATGAGAAGGTTGAAAGCTGGTTAAGAGTTAGTTCACTTTTGAATACTTTTGCTAAGATTCGGAAACCTTCTCCAATGGCGGAAATCATCCTTTTATAGAGGGAGAGAATGTTTCCGTTGATTTTTGGACCGTTGCTAGGAATTCTGCCGTTGTCTCCCAATTTTGTTTCCGTTAACAATCCGTTAGAGTAGCTCGTCCAACTCTGATCCGAGCCATGCTGTGTTAGGTTGATTTTGGGGGATCACTTTGTAAGATAGTTGCAGGTGAGATTTGCAGAGAAATTCTTATTCCTGATTTTGCAACCACTTTTGTCTTATAGTGGAATTGAAGACAAAGCACGCGGCGGCATTAAATGCAAGAACAGCTTTTCTTTACTTTTGGCGTTGAAAGACTAAGTTGACCTTTGTAGAATTTCAGAGGAACTTCTTAAGGTTCTGAGTTTTGAGTATTCTTCTGAATTCCTAACTGCTTCTGAAGTGTCACATCTATGCTGACGAGTTCTGTAGCTTCTGAGGCGATTTGCTTCTGAACTCAGAACTTACAAAACTAAAATTATCTTCAGAATCCAATAATATTCAATATATAAAACTTAATTTGATTCATTGTAATATACCGTTGAAGTCCGTTAGTCGTAAAAAAATACTAAACTCATCAAAGACAGTTAACAATTTTCGATACCGTAGTTCGAAAGCAATAAACCTTCTTTATTTTATGCAATAAGGAAAATTAAAGATTTGTTTTAAGAATATTTAAACTTTAAGAAGCAGACAACAATATAATAATATTTTTTAAATTTGTAATATATATACATGTATATGTATATATATGTATGTATATATATGTATATACGTGTGTGTATACATATATGGCTTAATGCATCTTGAACCCCCTGAACTTGTCCCTAAACTCCGGATTCCCCCAGAACTTTGAAATGTATATATATATATATGATGAATTATTAATTTATGATATTATTGGGACCATATTTATAAAGGAATTTTCAAAAAATTATTATCTTATTAGTTTATCGAAATTGTTTTTTTTAACTGACCCAAGCCAAGACCGGAGATATATATTATTTTATAGAAATTATTAACTTAAAGAGTATTAATTTACTGATGTTACACTTTATTTAGATTTAAGCATTATTTCCATATGCATCTAAAGTAATATTTATTATTTTTTCTCTATAAATACGTTCATTTGTGATCAAATCTTCATTCTCTCTAAATTTTTCTCTTCCGGGATTTTCATACGATTTAAAATTCTCGTTATTGATCTATTTTTGTCGAAGTTGTGGAAATCGATTCATATCCGATAAACTGTGATTTAATCACGACTTTAGCATCCAAATCAAATTCTTCGATCTTCGGGCACGGAAAATGTACGATCCGAGTCTCTTGTCTCCTGTTTTCGTCATTAAATAATACTCCAAAATTAGGTTTTACTCCTATACTACTATTGACCTATGGAGCCGTTTGGTTAAAATAGAATATGTTATATAAAATAAATACACACTATACATACTTTTATATCTGCATGTTCATTAGAACAACCAACCATATAATTTTAATAAATAAAATTTTTTAAAATATCCTTTGCTGCAATAAAGAAATTGATTTTAATTCAAACCATACTAAAATTAAAAAGAACCCAAAACAAAAATTGCCCCCACAGAGGCCAAATACAAGCATAGGGTCCCTCAAATATAAAATGAAAAGAATATGTTTGTTAACTTTTACATTTATTCATCTTTTTCATTATGATTTTCTCTGACTTATGATATATTCTTTCATCTTTTTTATCATGCAAAATTGATTCAGAATCCAGTTCTATCAAAGTTTACAGATTTCCTTCGTATTTAACAGCCAAAATGGGAAAAAATTATGATATTTTTGGTTTAGCTATTATTTTTCTTGTTGGTGATGTTGATATCAAATTTTTATATACAAAACATCTAGAAACAATTGTTTCAAAGTTGTAAGTAACCAAAAACTTATTACTGCTGCCGATTAAATCAATCAACCGAGCCTTAATATTGAAAAAAATAAAATAAAAGATATACACAAGTCATCCACTGACTTAGTATCTTTCATGCACTTTATATTGTCTCTTCTCAATAATAGAAGAAAAAACATGTTAAGGTCACGATCTTTTTTATTTTTATCTTTCAATCTGGACAATATGAACTTTCGATCTGTTAAAATTTACCTGCATTATGCTCCTAAATACTAATTACTCGCATACAGATTAAATTATCCGTTTTAACCGAGTTTTATACTACCAGTCACATTGTTATTAGGAGTTCAATGTGTGTTCAAGGAGGATCATATATCATATAACAAAAGCGTCAAATTTAAGGGATTTTAAGTAGGTTTCTAACTTTGAATCCTTAAAACAAAATCTCGAGATTAGTCCGAACTCAAAAAATAATAAAGTCATCAACATGGACAAAAATGCTTACGGTTTAAACACAAAATAAGATTTTCACTTCACTCTATATGTGATTCAAACATAAAACTTCAAAATGTCAAAAGTTCAGTCCTAAACTATTAGGTTACAAATCTTAAGCATTGTTTTTTTCTAAATAAAATCCTATTTATTTTTTTTTTATGGAAAAAGATTCTCTAATGTTGAGGTCAAACATTACTTTAACGTTGACTCAATCTTTTCGTTTCATTTCAAAATGAAAGGTATGGATTAAAAATATTATTTTTATTATCTTTCCTATGACTAGGAGATATAAAAGAACAATATTAATCTAATATTTGACCCTTAAGTTAGAGATTCTTTTCCTTTTCTTTATTCATGTACTTATACTTTCTTCCATCTCCATGCATTACTGAAGAAAAAAGAAAAGATATAGACAATTTTCACAAAAAAAAAGTTACTTTTCTTTATTTTCTTTAATTGACTCAATCTATTAAGGCTCATGAAAACTCAGACTAGTACATCACAATGAATTCGTAAAGGGGGCCAACAAAATATTTCTTGTAGATTCTCTTGATTTTTCTTTTGTTGGAAAATTAAGCATTGGAAAGTCACTATTATAATTCTTGTATATTCGAGAGGAAACATAACCACAATTCAAGGTTATCGGCAGCCATTAGTGAATATATATATTCAATTGACTTTCTATATAAAATTGTAAGAAATTGAAAATGCATATAATATATTAGGGCTAAATTGTCAGACATTCCATCAATTATAATTAATAAATATGGTAACCGTTCAATTTTTTTTTATTTTAAGGAAATATCAAAGAAATTTGAACGGATTCATGTATGCTAGTTAGTTGGAAGAACATTCAATGTTTTATAAAGTATGAGTAATAAAATATAACATGCAATGACCAATTTTATTATGTAAGCACTCCATCCAACTCATATTTGGACTTAAATTTATAATTTATATAGAATCACAAGTTTTGTTTCAACCTCTATAGTAAGACATTTGCATAACACTTGCTATAATACGTAGTAGTGTAACTTACACATTAGGTTAAAAGATTATCATCATTAATAACAAGCTCTGCAATGGATTACCAAAGTGAAAATGAATAATTGTTGTAGATTATGGTGACAAAACTAACTTTCCCCAATTCAAAGTTTGGGATTGAAGTTTCAATAACACTAAAAAAAGTCAGAAAAGAAAAATATATTAGTGGAAACTTGATGAGTGTGGTGTGACTGGTCAGTGGATGGTAGATAATTTGAGTAGGTGGGACAGTGGAGAGTGATAAGGCTCCTACGAATTTCGATTCAGTTTTTATTTTAAGCCCATAATGTTGGTTTTATTTGTCGGTTACTTGGCTTTTGAATTCATATTCTTTTATTGCAAGGAAAATGACATTTTATGACCAAAGGTCCAAGATATGAAAATAATAACACTGGTTAACGTGTTTCATTGACTCAATGAAAGGTTATGTAATAGTGTCAATATTTTATTTTTGCAATGAAACTGAAAGGCAACACACTACAGCCCACTTGAAAAGCATCAATGATTGAGATCAAGATACCGAAAAAAACTACATTTATGAGATTTTTCGTGATTAAAGGTTGTGGTGAATTTAGACTTCTTTTTTCATAAGATCCAAAATTTAATATACAAACTGTTTTTTAATTTTATACATATGGAAATAAATATTGAGGTGAAAATGTATGAACTGCAAACAAAGGTCGATTAGAATCATTCCATATAGTTTTATATAATTCCTTGTGTAAGGACCCCAATTATATGCATGCTCACCTCAGCCTTAAGTAAACTATTTGAAACAAACAACAGTTTCTAATTTACATATATAATAACTCAAAAAACTATGGTATATCTATATTTCGTTTGTTCATGATCTCGCAATAACTTACAAATTTACTCCCTCAAATAGGTGGACAAATACCATACAGAAATCAAGGCCTTTTTTCTTCTTTTCCTAAACTGGCCATAAGGGCACACACACTACAGCAAGGTTGGCCATTATATCATCTTATTTGACATCAATTTCAACATGCACAAATCATAGAGAAAGATTCCACATTCCTCCATCAGGCAACAAGACAGATAAATACAAGTTAGATATGCATATTTATTTGGCAGGGAACACAAACCGTAATCTATCTCTGTGTCGAAATGGAATCTCCTCTTTTGGAGATGATGCTTTCCCTCCTATTGCAGCCTGCCGCAACATCTCTGCAAGTTTGCAACAGACACGAAAACCTCAAAACTCAAAACCAAAATGATAAATGTTTGAAGTTTGAACCGTGAAAATTCGACCAACTATGTAGTGACTATAGTTGTGAATGTTGTATCATAGTTACATTTTCACTTCCATCCTTTAATGTTGGTTTGCAGCCTTAATTTTTCAACTCGATAAATTCACCCTGACAAAGTTTATTTTTCTGCCAAGTATAACATTTCTGGTGTGTTCATCAAGGTTTTCGAACTAAAATTCTCGTCTTTTTTTTTCAACTAGGGTGGTGAGAAGTATAGTTGTATATGCTATGTCAAATGTATAATTTCAGTAATCTTTAATGGGGTGAATACTGAATACTTATAAAAAGCTTGCCTCGTTTTCTTTGAAGCTCTTCATCGAGCTCTTCTTTCCATTTTCTTTGCCTCTCAGAGAAGCTTGCACTGCAAAAGTTATACCACTGTCTGTTATCCCATTAACTAATAAAGTTGAGAAATAGTACTTTAGAAAAAATTTACTATATGTTGAAATCTTACTTGGGAGTATTTGTTTCCTTCTGGGTATCGTGAAGCATCTCTTTCCACTCATTGTGTTGAGGTGGTTGAATTTCTTGCAAAGCTCGATGATGCATGTTATCCCCATTTGATACGCGATTGCTGATACTACCATTATTCGTAGTAGTAGTGGTGGTCGTGGCGGCATCAATTACAGAGTATCTTCTGCTAGGTAACCTCTTGGGCGACCTACTTTTCGGGGGTAAATTTGAAAAGTTCGTGAAGTTATCATTTTTCGCGGTTCCAACTACACTTGAGGTCACTGAATTTGATGTGTTGTAGAACTGCTCGTATAGAGGTGTTTGTAGCTTCTTCAAATCCAAAGCCTGTTTGAGGTTTGAACAAGCCGTCGAAATTAAGATTTATACAATTAATTAAATAAAATCAAATTACACAAAAAGAGAAGAACAGTGACAATGCCTATCAGACAACATGTCTGACTATTAAGAGCTCTTTAGTAATATGTTTCTTTCTTTTAGAGATGGTTTTGGTATTGAACTGGACAGGTATTATCAGATTTTTTTTGAAGTAATTGCAAGTGACATGATTCGAACCCTGATCACCCCACCCAACTTGTGGATGGTATCATCAGATTGAACACTTAATTTATACAATAGAACAAATGGAAACATAAACAGAATGCTACAAGGAATTTCCCTAGGCAAGAACATAATGTAAGTTGGTAAAGTTGCCTCCACAACCTTGCGGCAGCGGTCAGCACTCAACAAAGACTACTTGGCTCAATGACATTAGTTCATGATTTCTTAACAAGCTCTACCATCATTCAAAATACAAACACTAGAACCATAGTTATTTCCAAAATTAAAGGTCTTATAGAAGAAAAGTGGTACCTTCTCATCCAAAAAAGCTCTAATTTTCGACTCTGTTACTTCTTCATCATCCTCTCCTGGCCCACATGGAAATGTGAAATCATTATCTCCTTTGCCATTGGCAACAGGATTGCTAGGTACGTCATAAATTGATCGTCTAGAAGAAACATTAATTCCTCCACCTCCCTCAGATTCCAGAATTTCATCAAACTTGCATGACCAGTTGTCGTCATCATTGGGTTCACACATGGGATTGAAACTCTGGTTCAAATAAACCATCACACTCATTATGTTGAAGTGAAATGGAAATATTTGAAAGATCGACTGAAGTGTTCCTCACCTTGTTTAAATCAGCAGATGTAAAGGCTGAAATGATTTTAGCTGATGCACCAACCACAAGATCGATTTCATCTTCTATCTGGCACATATCATCATCAAAATTTGCTCCGTCCAAGTGAGACCCTGATCCAGACATATCAGGATATACAGTTGAGCATCTCAAACTGCCCATTTCACAAACATCCTTCAGTCCTGCAGAGATCGACTTTCTGATCCCCATGTTCATACTGCATCATTATTTCATGATCATTTTCACGAGTAAAACAATGGCCCCATACATCACTCAAAAACAGAATAAAAGGTGCGGCAACTTACGATCTCATAAGATTCACCCCAGAATTTGCTGATAGATTTCCAGATTCCTGAATTAAAAGAAAATTCAATGGTTGAAAGGTGTAATGTCAAATGAACGAAGCAGTAAATCTTTCCGTTCTTACCCTGACTGAATTCCAGAAGACTAAATGTGGTTCTTGATACTCTCCAGTGACAAATGGATGCTGTATAAATAAAACATCAATAAAATGTGATTGTCTCTTCTACTCATCAAGCAAAACACAATTGTAGATTTTATGAAACGAAAATTTGTTCGATAAATTCTACGAAAGATCTAGGAGTCAAGGAAAGTTACATAATTCTCTCATACATATAATTCTCCTTGACTATCCACTTTTTTAACTTGAGAACAGAAGTTGAACAAATCTTACTAATTTTAGAATACATATCACAGCATCATTTATCTTCATGTATTCTAGCAGCTACTCCAACAAAATACGTTTTTGTGGTAATTGAACTTCATATTATTCATACTATAATTACCTGCAACAAATCAGATGCACTAGACCTCAAGTCTGGCTCCCTGTCACAATACCAAGATTCATATGAGAATTTGATAAAAAAAAATCTGAAAGGTTCACACGGTTTCGTCTTGAGTTAAGTTCCTGTAATAAATAAACTAATATCTGATCTGCAAAAAACAGCAACAAGGCATGAAAAAGTACAAAGTAGTAAACGTAAAATATCAAGATCAAAAAGTACTTCTGCAAACACTTCAGCAGAAAGTCCTTTGCCTCCAACGAAAGGTGTTCAGGGATGGGAGGATGAGATTTTGTTGTACCAATATGGAAGAGGGCAGCAACCTAATATTAAAAATTTTAGATAAGAATAACACCACTCCGATATCAATATTAAATATATTCTTATAGTTTACAGAAAATCACATTAAAAAGTACCTCTTGATACTGCTGACTCCATGGGGGTTTTCCTGTAGCCATCTCTATCACAGTACATCCAACACTCCATATGTCAGCGGAGCTGCAAAATTGGATGCCAAAGTTAATTAATACCAAGAATAAGAAGTTAGCCATATGATTTTTTTAAAGTAAGCAGAATTACAATGTGAATCTTTTAGGTTGCAAACACAGACAATAAAGACCAATAGATTATGTATTGTTGACGGGTCTACATAATACTACCATACCAGAACATGGTTTATCCAATGAATTTTATGCCATAAAGTTTCGGTCATTCTATACATATCATCAAGAAATCAAAGCAAGAACAGAAATTGGAATAAATTTAAATACATCTCAATGTCTGAACTTGAAAAAAATATTCTAGTAAACATACTTTTCAGCTAAAAACTAAATTGAACAATCAAACAATTATCGTTATAGAAATACAAACACTATGAAATTTTAAGATACGGAAAAAAAATCTAGATAAGCATGATCATCCATTTTTAGAAATTATACATGCACTTACAAGCTATGCCCAGTCTGGAGAATAACTTCGGGAGCCATCCAATATGGAGTACCCTTCATTGACTTGGCACCATTCATAGTGGCCTGTAAAAACATAACGACCTCAACTATGAGTGAGATGCACCAAAAGAAAAGAAGGTATACTAAAACATTTGAACAAGAACCGATATGCATACCAGCTCTACTACTTTCTTGGATGCTCCAAAATCAGCAAGTTTGATGCATCCCTTGTTATCAACTAGAATGTTTGCCCCCTATGGTGAAAAAAGCCGAATGACAAATTTGAACAAGAGAGATAAAATTTTCTAAACACAGAGTTTTTAGAGACAAAAAGCAAAACCTTGATATCACGGTGCATGATTCCATTCTTGTGAAGGTATTCCAATCCCAATAAGAGTTGTTTTGTATACATTCTTATAACCTATTAGATAACACATTATGAAAGGGATCAGCTTTCCTAATACTAGCATTAAAAGATTCAAATTAACTTCAACTTACTGACTCGGGGAAGGATCCAAATTTCCCCAGAAGTGATGATATGGATCCACCAGGAACAAATTCTAATAGAATGTTCAAAGAGTCATCCTCTCTAGCAGTGCCCAAATATCTCTAGCAAGCAAAGGAAGCAAAAAACAATAATACATAAGAAATATCCAATAAAAATCACTTGCAAATCAAACTTGAACATCATACTCACAACAATATTTTGATGTGAAAGATTCTTTAGAAGTTTTACTTCTTCCTCAAGCTCCCTCATGTGAGCCTGTTCCAAATAGAATGAGCTAAGTTAGACTAAGCAACTCATTAGCTTTTAAAATTTAGAAGCTAAAGCTAAGAAAATAATTAGCTAAACATGTAATTTAAGTACTAAATCAAATGAAACCAGAAAACCATCCGAAATTCAATCCATACCTGTGTTTTCTCTTTGGAAGCACTATTTAGAGCAATCAAAACCTATATGGAACCAAACCACATAAATTATATTGCAACAAAAAGTCTATACAAGTAAATATGTAAAATGAAAACAAGAATCACTAAACCTGTTTAACAGCAATAAGCTCTCCAGAATCGAGATTCATCCCCATATAAACCCTACCAAAAGCACCGCATCCAATCAACTCTCCCTTTCGCCACCGGATAGGTGGAGTTTCTTCTTTTCTACAAGGAGGAAGAGCTGGCTTCGAAAATAGACCTAATCGTGATTTGCGAATGCTGGAGCCGATCTTTTCAACAAAACCTCCAAATCGTGCATCCTCTCCTGAAGTAGACTTAAACACTAGGGATCGGCGAACCGATCCAAAGAGATCTTGCATCTGATGTAAGTATTATGGCTAGCTGATTGGGAGAGGGGCTGAGTGTGAGCGGTTTGAAAGAGAAAGGAGGAGGACGATGAAGAGAAAAAGAGACGTTAGAAAGAGAGAGAAATTTTTGAAGAGAGGGGAAAAAGGTAAGGGATCTATTTTCAAAATTAAAAAAAAAATAAAGAAACAACATGAAATGCTCGGGGCGGTGCTTGCGTTATGGGCCTCCCTTTTCCTCACAAATTTGACTGTACTTTTTGATTGATTGTTAAGGAAATGTACTTTTTGATTGAATATTAAATTATTTTTTTATAAGTAATAAGAGACATTTTTTTCAAATTTTCTATAGTCATTTGTTTGTATAGTTTCTTTTTTCTAATATCTCTAATTAAAGTGTAATTTTTTGAATCACCTATTTGTTTTTCATGTACATTAGACAATAAAATATTACTCTTTTCTTGTTTTTAATGGGTGTCTTTTCAGATTTTTAATATTTTTTTATTATTCTCAAATTCCAATGTACATCATTTTATCCTTATTTAATGTCCGAATAACAAAAAAAATAAAGTTTTCAATCATCTTTAAAAATATAATAATAATAATAATAGAGTATATTTTAATGACCTATAGAAAATATGTGTCAAACAATGGTTAAAATAATTCATTTAAGAAGAGCTAGGATTGTTTAATCCAACAAATCTCTTTTATATGTCAGTTCTTTTTCTTTCCTTTTTTGCAAATATTTCAAAGCCAGTTCATACACATTTTCTTATACTAAAAGTTATAGCATAGTATGATGTTTCCGTAAGTGCATGTATTTCAGATAGGGAAAAGGATTCCTCTAAATTTTGACTTTGGTATATTTTGATAATTAAAATTCAATCTTATCCATTAACTAAAATTTTAACTTTGATACATTTGTAAATTTTAGTTTATTTTAACCATCCAGTCAGCTTTAATGATTGAGATTTAATTATACTGTGGAACCCAACGATTATTAGAATTCAATCTCATCCGTTAAAATTACATGAATAGTTGTGATTAACTGAAATTTACAAATGTATTACCTACAAAAATTTAGAGAATCCTTCATCGGATGGAGAGAAGCAGAGAAAGATAGAAACCGAGAAAGATGAAACTTTAAGCAGTATTTAGAATGCTATCTGATGGCGAATTTTTTTGTAGTACACAGTATTTAGAATGGTGCTCTCTGATTGGAAAAAGTAACTAGCAGTCAGATCGAACCTATAAGATGAACACACCAGCTCAGCATAGAACAAGAAACAGCAGCCCCATCAGCAGAAAAATGAACCGAGAAACAAGACCAGGTTCGGTTGCCAGGCTGGCAGCATTATAGGTCACAAAACTTCCCTGAGGTGTACTAGTCGTGAGAACAACGACGACCCAATTACCACCGGAGCCAATGCCAGCTCCCGTGTACTTGGAGTCGTTGAGGAAACCCGAGTATTGGGTTCGAGTGAAGTTAGCGAGCACGAGGGTTTGGTCCAAGTTAGGAACGCATGCTGGCATCGGGGTTCCGTCTTTGGTGTTGGACACGTTCAAACGACATTTCGACAAGAGGCCTTCGTAGCTCGCGATTGGCTGGTCAGTGCCTGGTACGGTGAAAGAGCCGGTGGTGTTTGTGCACGGCTGGTTCTTGAATTGCTCTGCTAGCTCCTCGGCCAAGCATCCAGCGTTATCATTCTTCGCGAGGGGACTTTAATTCAGCGATTTCCTGTAGTTGTTTATGCCTGTTAAAAGAGTGTCTTCCTCTGCAAGTGAATTATGGAATGGAAAAGTTTAGGTTTATTTGGTTCTATCAAACTTCAGCAGCTGGAAATCAAAACTCTAGCGGAAGGGGAAAAAAATTTAACTAATTATCTGTTTGCACAGTTGAGAATATATCAACAAGAAACAATTAAAAGAGAACTAACGTTTAAAATTGTGCCCAACCCCAAAGTCACATGATTAATTATAGATCATTAAACAGGAAATCGTTGGATTTGACTTTGGATTGACAGAATCTTGTTCCAAAGCAACCAAAATAAAATAAACTCAGACTTAGATCTCGTATCATGAGTAGATATCTATCACACCAACAGCTAATGAGCTTTAATTTCAAAACTAAAGCATAAAACGAAGAAATGGAGAGGAAATCAATGAAGAAAGGATTAAGGTAGAATATGGCTTACCATCAGATAGGAAATTGATAAAAAGGATGGAGAAGAGTAAGAAAGTAAGCAGAAGACGAAGAATAGAGGATGCCATCAGGGATGGTATTGACCGAATTTACAGGGGGTTGTCGGGTCTTAAATTATGAAAGGAAAGTAGAAAATATGTTACTTTCTTCTGTTAAAATTGGTTGACATTGCCGTTGGGTTGGATGTTAGATACTTTCTTCAGTTTCACTTTCAAGCAATTTTTATGTTCAAGTATGAAACTGAAGTGAACGTGTAAAATTGTATGGATCTAGTGCAAAACAGAACAGAAAATAAGTTGAAAAGAACTAAACCCAATCCAACCCGTAAAAACCAAAAATACAATTGATTTATTTAATTGAAAATAATAAAAAACAATTTAACCTGCATCATAAAATGTATCCATGAGTTATGTTCATGATGATATTATAAATTGAATTTCACACATTAAAACCTTTATAATTATGTGACATTATTGTAATTTAATAGCTTGTTATTGCACATCATTTAGTAGTTAGATTCTTTTTGAAAAAACTGTGGACATTGTGTTTGATTATTATCTTGATAAAATCTTTTCTAAAATAAATAAAAAATTAATATTTGTTTGGTGTGTGAATTGAACTGGATCAAGCCTAGCTCGGTTAAAGCCCACATATTATTGATACAAACCTAGTTGGAGGTAAAATAAAAAAACAGGCCATTTAGTGTTTACTTTTGACGACACGTTGTCAGCAAACACAGGTGAAAATAAAACGGGGTGTTTAGGTAAATGGAGTATAAATTTTACCTAAATTTTAACTAAATTACAAAAGAACCTTTTTCAAGTTTCAATTTTATATTATTATGTAAGAAATGTTTCAAAATTTCTTTTTTACGTTCTAAATATATAACTGGTATATATCAGGTATATAACAAATATGTTAAAACAGCTTAGGTGAACATAACAGATGTGTTAAACTAGGTATATAACAGGTACATAACATATAAATAACAGATTTATATAGCAGACATATAAGAAAAATATAACACATTTACATATAATAGATATATAACAGGTATATATACAGAACGTAAAAATGTAAAATCAAAACATAAAAACGTAAAAATGTAAAATCAGAACATAAAAAATATAAAAAAAATTAAAATAAATGGACCACTCATACTGGCTCGCTCCAAAAGTAAATTTACTATCTGTTTGAACTTGAAGTAATGTATTTTTTGTAACTCATTGAGGCGATAAATTTGATTGTGCGACAAACTGTACAAATGTAACATGGCTACTGTTCAATTGAAGTTGATAAATCAAATTTATTAATTGATGTAATTGGTCAAGGAAAATGAAATGTTTTGCACATCACAGGCTTTATCTCGTGGATGAAAAAATCTTCAATCCGCAATTACGGAATCACTTTATAGTTTATAGGAATTGTCCGATTTTTTTTCACATATACAAACAAATAGAAATTGTGGATGAAATTGAATATGGATAACGTGGCATCAATCCACCATGTAACCAAATTCAGAAAACAATTTCTTACCCCTTCTTCCTCCCTCCCTCCACTGCACTTAATACACATGCTACATTTCCCATTAGTTCACTGAATTTCCAAGAAAATGGCAGTATCGGCCGATTGCCGGTTCTCCCTCTCGGCAGCCGGCCAACTCCACAGTTCTGCAGGTCTAGCCGGAAGGAGCTCAAGCTTAGTCAAGTACGCAAATGGAGAAATGATGGGCACTAAGCTTAATCTAATTCACCTTGTTCATCAAAGATTAAGTAAGAAGAATACAAAGCTGCAGCACGTTTCCATGTCCCTTTATACTGCATCTAATATAGCAGGCGAATCCAAGGTTAGCGAAGAAGAAACCTTTGTATTTGTAATGTTATCCAATTGTACTGATGTTGTAACTGCAGTTAAGGGACTTGGAGATGGAAAAAAGGGACCCAAAAACAGTTGTAGCGATTATTCTAGGAGGAGGAGCTGGAACTCGCCTTTTTCCTCTTACGAAACGTCGCGCTAAGCCTGCTGTAAGTGTTGCTTTTCGGTCTTTATTTTTCTTCAGCATTGACAGATTAGTGCTGAGATTTCGTTTTTGTTTAGGTGCCAATTGGTGGGGCATATAGGCTGATTGATGTTCCAATGAGCAATTGCATTAACAGTGGAATCAACAAGGTCTATATTCTAACTCAATTCAACTCAGCATCACTTAACAGGCATCTCGCTCGCGCCTATAATTTCGGCAATGGAATCAATTTCGGAGATGGGTTTGTTGAGGTATTGCCGCAAAATTCATTAACAGGATTTAAACGAGTTAATGGTGAGTTGGCGCTTCCTAATTGTATGTGTTAATATGTATCAGGCTCTAGCAGCCACTCAAACTCCAGGACTAGAAGGTAAAAGGTGGTTTCAAGGCACTGCTGACGCTGTTAGACAGTTCCACTGGCTATTCGAGGTAAAATAATAATACTTATACACCGCTCTATTTTACTTATGAATATCGTATTATAATGCATTGATGTGTCCTAGGATGCAAGAAGTAAG
The DNA here is from genome assembly GCA_949673415.1 of Euphorbia schlechtendalii. Classification (NCBI taxonomy): domain Eukaryota; kingdom Viridiplantae; phylum Streptophyta; class Magnoliopsida; order Malpighiales; family Euphorbiaceae; genus Euphorbia; species Euphorbia schlechtendalii. Next base: position 19,291 of record CATIWQ010111165.1, read on the forward strand.
CAGATTGAGGATGTTTTAATTCTATCTGGGGATCATTTGTATAGAATGGACTATATGGACTTTGTGCAAGTAAGATACATTTTGTAGTTCGATGAGCTGAGTTTATGTTTTTGATCGGTGCGTTAAAGTTATGATTTTTTACTGCCAGAATCATCGGCAGAGTGGTGCAGATATCACCATCTCTTGTTTGCCAATGGATGACAGGTAGGTCAAATTCTGTTGATTACTATCTATAGTTCTGGTTTTCTTCTAGTCTCAAATTTGATGTTTAATACTCATGGATTGTGCCTTTGAGACTTTTCTTTGCCTTCTTCGTAGCCGTGCCTCAGATTTTGGACTCATGAAGATAGACAATAAAGGAAGAGTTCTTTCATTCAGTGAAAAGCCAAAAGGAGATGACTTAAAGGGAATGGTTGGTTTCTTTTTTTGTCTTAATTTCAATTAGATGACCATTAGTGGATGCTAAGTTCAGTATATACTTTAGGCAGTTGATACAACAGTACTAGGACTTTCAAAGGACGAAGCTTTAAAAAAACCTTACATCGCTTCGATGGGAGTTTACGTTTTCAAGAAAGATATACTATTGAACATTCTAAGGTAACAATCATTTGAGCTAATATGCTATAGTTTTGGATCGGTAACCACATAAACATGACTTTTGTCAATTCAGATGGCGTTTTCCTACTGCAAATGACTTTGGGTCAGAGATAATCCCAGCCTCAGCCAAAGAGTTTTACATTAAGGTCTGCTCTTGTTGCTTTTTGGATACGATAAACAAAAAACTTGATTTTGAAGATGGGATTTCGAACAGGCATATCTCTTCAATGATTATTGGGAAGACATAGGAACAATCAGATCATTCTTTGAAGCAAACTTGGCCCTAACCGAACATGTGGGTAGCTTAATGGTTTTTGTATTCAAAAGTAAAAGGGTTTATTCATATGACTCGTTAGTAAAAGCTTTCGGTGTTGATAAATGGTGTTTGAACTTCTAGCCACCAAGGTTTAGTTTCTACGATGCAGCAAAGCCAACCTATACATCAAGAAGAAATCTACCGCCATCAAAGATTGACAATTGCAAGGTCAGTAAGTTGATGTTCTTGAAACCAACCAAAAGTTTGTAATGTACTTTTAGTTTGACTGATTTTTGTTTGTGATTCAAATTCTATTTGTGTTACCCTTGCAGCTTGTTGATTCTATTATATCTCATGGAAGTTTCCTAACCGATTCATTCATACAACATAGTGTTGTCGGTATCAGATCTCGGATAAACTCTAATGTTCACTTACAGGTTGGTTCGTTGGAGTTGACTCATATTCCAATCAATGACTTGAATAATGAGATCCAAGTCCTTGTAAAGACGAAGTAAAAAATGATGTTTTTAACATAGAATCCATACCTTTATGATGCAACCAATGCAGGATACTGTGATGCTTGGAGCTGATTACTACGAAACTGAAGAAGAAGTAGCAGCACTACTAGCAAAAGGATTAGTACCCATTGGTATAGGAGAAAATACAAGAATCAAGTAAGAAAAACCTAAATAAGCCTTACTTGTCTTCTAATTGCACTATATTATAAAAACTCACTGCATGGAGTATTGTATCGTGTTTTCCAGAGAGTGCATCATCGATAAGAATGCCAGAATTGGGAAGAATGTTGTGATTGCTAACTCAGAGGTATGCTACCAAAATTTCACTTGTTTTCGAAATTTATCTGCCTATTGCCTCCTCTTAAAGATTACCCCAGTCTAAAAGGGGAAAATATACACCTTGTACTGATATATTAAGATTAATGTATTGGATGTGCAGGGCATACAAGAGGCTGACAGATCATCGGAAGGCTTCTACGTTCGATCTGGTGTTACGGTCGTACTAAAAAATGCCACCATTGAAGATGGACTTGTCATATAGTTGATTTAATTATACTTCCAATCATTTTTGTTGAACACAATAAATATTGAGAAAAGTGATCAACATTTTGAGACGCAAAACTATTTTTCATATGTATGTATATGGACAGCAGGCAAAGAAAAAACTCAACTGTGAAATGGAAGTCATTAATTCATTCCTCCAAGATGCAAGCATCATGATGTTACTGAAGGACTGGAATTGACAAAGTCATAGCAGTCCATGTACACTTATGGATTACAATATTTTCAACTTATTCTTGTACATTTCAAAAGAAACAGAGAGGACAGTGGAAAATAAACAATCTAAAATCAGAAATTCTAAAAAATAACAGAACTGAAGAGCTTAGAGCTAAATTTTCTTGTTCTCCTATAGAATGTTTTGGGAAAAAGATATTGGATGCAATTATATTCTGTTTACCCAATGTCCATGCTTGGAAAAGAAAAAAAAAGTGAGATCATAGAATTCTTTCAGTATTTAATTAACATATAATGTGAAAATTAGACATCTAGCCAAAGAAGCCTAATTCTGTGAGAAATAGATTGGGAAGGGGGTGTTGCCTTCGGTAGTGGAATGTTTTTTTTCCTTCCGATCATTCTTTCCTTTGCTCTTGTTCTTGCTTCTAAGTCCTAATTATAGCGATCTGAAAATTTAACAATCATTTCCTTCCTACTTTTGTGTTCTAGATTTCCTATTAATTTCCACTCATTAATCATTATCCATGTCTTCAAGAAAGATTCCTACTTCATTGAATATTCTGTCTCATTTACAAGTTGAGGTCGAACTCTTGTCAAGACCATTCAAGTGGACATAATCAAGTGTCCATTTCAAACCAAATATAAAACAGAAAGGAACATGGATAAACAAGCATTTATTGAAGGTTTACTATTTGAATCAGCAATGGATCTATTGAATAAGCTCATCACAGTTGAACATCAGTTCATTTTCATATCTTTTGAGAACAAATCTCTCCTCTGGTGTAATAATATTTGTAACATAGCATTTTTCATCAGAAAAAGGTTTCCTACCTGTTCTTCCAGCGCGATGGAGATAATCAACAGCAGTTTTCGGAAGGTCAAAGTTGTATATGTGGGTTGTTTCCGGAAGATCAACCCCTCTTGCAGCTATATCTGTTGCTACGAGAAGATAGCCTCCTGCCTGTTTCAATTCCTGCATGCAAAATAAAAAAGATAAAATAAGATGACAATGACATATTCGTAGAACTTTGAAACTAATTAACAGACAATACAAGAGATCAAAATAAATCAGTAACTTCATTTTCATTTGAACAGCCTTTTTAATTCATTTTCTTGGATGTGTGTTAGAGAAAACAACAGAGACTCTAACGCACCACATTACTAATAAAATAACCACACAGAAAGTTGAAGGATATGCCCAAGTCTATTGATGTTTCTCTTACATCAATTAAGCAACTATACAGATGTAATACATATATCAAGGATAGAAATCTAGAATCTATTTCAAAGACACAATCCAAGATCCCTCCTCCCTCTAAGCTACAGTTCCAAGCAAGTCAAACATAAATGAATTCTTCCCAGATATAGTCCTATATATACTCCTTACCCTGACACTTGTTCTAAATCCCTGGCATGACAAGAGTCTACCAAGCTCTGACCAGGTGTCTTTCTATTTCGTTACTACCCTAAATTCTGTTAATGCCATTCTACATCACTGAGTATAAAACAAGGTGTACCACTAAAAGTAGAAGAACTTACAGATAGCGAAGCAGTTCGTGAATTGAAATTCATTTCTTCCTCCAAAAGGATTATATCTGAACAATCATCATAAGAAGTTTTCAAGTAATCAACTAGCAGAGTTGTAGGAGGAGCATTTCCGGCCTTTTTTGACTTCTCAGACTGCCGAAAGACAACAATATTACATTATTCCACCAAATAGTGGGATCACATTTATCACTTTTTGAAGTATGTAGCTTGTGCTGAATCACAGCTAGTGTGCTTAAGAACTCCATTGCCTAAGCAAGTGGCAAAGCCATATCCAAGTGATTGAGATATTCCAGCTCGATTCAACTATATTACCATGCAAAGATGTTTATTCATGCCCCTATTTTATGTTATATGCCACACAACTATTTCAATATGAATGACTCAGCATAAACATCTATAGCTTGATGAATCACCCAATTGACAAATACTACCTCCCTTTTTTAATAATTGTCTAGGATCTTTAAAATTTTTTTAAATAAGTGTCGTTTTAGAATTTCAATGCACATTTGGTCCATTTTACCCTTATTTAATGCACATTGAAAATGACAAAAAGAATAAAGAATCTAATTAACTTTTAAATGAACAAAAGTCAAAGGGTAAATAAGTATTTTTATCATCCTAATTAATGTGACATTGGTATTGGGAAAAAACCTTAAAATGACAATTATTTAAAAAGGGAGGGAGTATATAATAATTTGGTGAAGCGAAACTATGAAATTGCATATGTTCTCTTTGTAATATACAATAATTTTCTAAGATCCTTATATACACATATGAAGGAATATATGCTATACAAACCTGCTCGCCAACAAAAACGATACTAGACTTGGGTGCATCAGACTGTAATAAGGAGAGCAACGATTGATGCCTTGTTTTTTTACTGCATATCTGTCAGGAAATGCAGTATCAGTTAGCACATAGAGAAGCTACAATGTACAAGGTTATCTATCAATCAGAAGATGGTAATTGAAAATTTGTTATAATAAATCCACGAGAATACGGACATCATGAAGATGTGCACGCCGTGATCAAACTCGAAACTGTGGCGGATTAACCATTATTCCGAAGTTTACTTACCAAAAATCTGTGTTGCAGGCAGGATGGCATGGGCTTAATTGGATTGACATGGACATGAACTACATCTCTCTAAGAAAAATGAAGAAAATATATGTGAATTTGATGGAAACATTTAATTGAATCTTAAAAAGGTACATTTAAACTAGAATCCCAAAAAGACCTTTGTCCACTTTTGTTGTATGCAATCGTGCAAGAACCGTCTGTGCTGGGGAACAGATGCACTGGCAAAAACAGTCTGGCGGTTATTACATGATGAATATGATGTCAGAAGCTTTTTAAGAGAACTGACGTCTTTTGATGTGTTGAACATGAAATCCACCTAGCGACACAACAAGCATAAAATTCCATAGCTTATACGCATTTTGTGACAGAAATTATCCGCAAAGTTACAAACATCCAATAACTGCCTAATTAAAGTCCAAAGGAATGATTGCCAATTGCATGATTGTTAGCTATATTAGAAAACAATTCATCTGTGTGGAAAAGCAATCTAGCAGAACCCAATATTTTCATTTTAAAATTACTCTAAAAGAAATTTCCGAATCCACTCCAAAAGTACACACAAATTAACAACTAACAAGTTCTTGTTACCTCATCAATAACCAGGACCTGCATTGCCTCAAGTTTTAATATATGCTTTTGAAGCATTTGGCACAAACTAGCTATCGTTGCCACCACTACTGTAGGAGGTTCTGCCTGAAAAAAGGTAATTCTATTTCTTATCACTACATGGCCCCATAAGAAGATAAAAACATATAAAACCATGAAATAGATACTTTTGAGGAACCAAATCAAAATTGCAGTTCAATTGAAAGGACACAAAGTTGAAAACTACTATAGAATACAAAAGGGAGAAGTCAACAAAATGCTGCACCCGCACCTTTAACCAACTCTTATGCCTTCTTAACATCCCTCCATCAAGAAGAGCCATGACAGTAACATCCATGGGCTTAGCAGCCAACATCCGTGCAACTTTTGCAACCTAATGGACAAAGAAATTATCATAACACCTGTTTTCCATTTCTTTTAATACACGTATTGTCTATAGTATAAAATTAAAACTTCAAAGCTAAACCAGAATCCTCACCTGCATTCCTAGTTCCCGGGTAGGCACCACAATAAGAGCTTGTACAGCAGATCTTTGAGCATTTACAACAGAGAATATCAACAATAAGTAAGCAAGCGTTTTACCAGAACCTGTCTAGGGAACCGAAAATGAAGCTACATTAGCCTTGGCAAATACCTCAACATTACAAAGAAGCTGATATAACCTGAGCATGAAGTATACAGTCCTGGCGGCTAAAAAGAATAGGTAAAGCTTCCCTCTGGACATCCGTGGCCACTACATACCCAATCTCTTCCATCCTAAAACATGTAACTAACTTAATTAGATCGGAAACACTAACATTTGATCTATCTTTATAACCGAAATCGGTAAACGGAACAAAATCATTTCGGCACAGAGGAGCTAATAATAAGGCTGGCCGTTAAATCCAAAGATATTCAGATTGAACTATAATGTTACCTCTGTAATACTTGCTCCGGAACTTGATCTCGGCAAATTTGACGGAGAAATGAAACATCATCCCGACTGGATAATGCTTTTTCCTTGCTGATTAGATGAGGAGAAGAATCCAGAACAGCTCGCAAAGTCCTGAAAACTGTTGTGCCGAATGGAGCACGGTATGAGAAGTTGAAAGATTTCAGGCGACGAGGACCCGAGCTATTCAATTTCGTAGGTTTAGAGAAGGAAGGAAGCATTGAGAAAGAGAGAACTTGCGCGGTTGAGGTGGAAGAAGACATTGTTGATCCTCAGCTCCTTTTCACTCGGAAATAGAGGTGTTATAGGCAAGTAGATATCATCAACACCAGCAGCTACAATTAAACCAAACGTAAAAGCATTTTATCTATGAGGCCACGAGCGAATCAAATTTACAAAGAATCTACGTCTCAAAAATAATCTGGAATTGGATCATCCAGTTTTTTCTACAATTTTCCTGTAATTAACGGTGGAGTTAAAAGCTGCCCCCAGTTTAAAAACCGATTTTGCCCTTGATTTAGAAATAAATAATGAATAAAATAATAAAAATAATAAATGTATAAAAGATTTATGTGATACATATCAACCATACCAGGAAAAGATATTTAAATCTAATCCCCTTTATAATCTTCTCATAGTTATTTATGTGAAATTTTAAAAAAACGAAGGAGGAGAAATTTTTACCCATGGTATTCTTATTACTGGTAAAAGGAAAAATAACATAATTATCACCAAAGGCGATGAAAAATACCGGCAGTAATTAACGAATTAGTTTCCAGAACTTTAATTTACAACAGTATTAACTTAATTTCTTTGAAACTAAGACTCTGTTCTCTTCATCTTCAATTTGGTTAAGTTAAGTTCAGTTCAATTCAGTTCAGTTAAGTTAAGGTCTGTTAAGTTCAGTTGAGGTCAATAAATTTTAATTTTAATAATGATTATTCTAATTAGTTTTTAATAAAAATTAATAGTAATATGAATAAATAGAAGAATAATGATAAAAATATTAATATAGAAAAATAATTATTATTTAATGTAGTTAATATTGATTATAAATATAGTAAAAATAATTTTTAAATAGTGATAATTACTAGTGTTATTGATATAATAATAGCATTAATGTAACTATAATATAATAATATTT
>CATIWQ010111185.1:0-11315 GCA_949673415.1 Euphorbia schlechtendalii
TCTACGTTCATAAGCGTTAGCGAGAAAATGTTTAAGTGATTCGAATCCTTGTTTCGATCACTAGATTTCTCTATATTCTCGAGCGATTGTTGTATAAGTGTACTTGCAAATCACTTATCAATAAAAGTTTTCATTCTTCAACATTCGTTTATTCGATATTCGCAAAGAATAGCATCCTAGCGGAGGTTCTGTATGGGCCAAGACCGAATTCAAAGCAGATGTAGGAATTGCGGGAATTGACGACTCCCATTAAAGAGTGGATACGGTTTAATGAACTTTAGCTTTCACTTGCATACCTTACAACTTTGCTTTGCTTTCTACATATAATTTCTATTTCAACGTTTACGATATGTCTATGTGTCATAATGCATATTTCGTGTTAAGTCTTTCATGTTAATCAAGTTATATGCCCTTTGGCGTTAATTTTAAGAGTAGTTTCGGGGTTAACAATATCGTGTATAATCACTAGATCTATGATATAATGCTGTTTAGGAAGCCAACATTTTTGGAATGGTAACTTGCTAAATGTGACTATGTGAGAGCGACCCGTACTAAGCATAGTATTGATGTTATCAAGGTTTATATGTTAGTCTTAATTCGTTTGTGCTAGATCTAGAAAAGTCATTTCATGTGTTGCTCTGCGGCGAATAACTGAATATCTGAGTGTGTTGAACCGAGTCTATTAGATTAGTTTAGCGAATCGTAACATCTTTGTTGAACTTGTTTATTTTCTCTGTTTTCCTTAGTTCGTAGGAAAAATCTATATAATTAGACTCTCTCTAATCTTTCATACATATATTTACTCATATTTGATTCTAACCCTCCTATCCAAAAATATCAATGCATATTATTTTCTTTATCCTCTTTCCCTATTTGATCTTTAGAGCTAGTTCTTCCTTGTGGGATCGATATCTTTTAAAACTACATCGCAACTGTATACTTGCAGTTATCATCATTTTTCTATTTGATAAGGGGTATTGATAACACCTATACTTCATGTGAACAAGTTTTTGGCACCGTTGATATTTAGCCTAAATCTTCATGTAAAAGTTATTAAACTTATCAGTAGAAAAGTGACGAACATATGGGTTCAAGCATAGATTGTACTTCTCTATCCTGGTGAGGAATTTGTCTAAGATAATTGGATGTTCTTCTCTGGTGTTCGATGTGACGAGCATATCATTAACATAAACTTCCACTTCCTTATGGATCATGTCATGAAGAAGGGTTGTGACGGCTCACTAATATGTTTCTCCAACATTTTTCAATCTAAATGGCATTACTTTGTAGTAGTATACACCTCATTTCTTGATGAAAGCTGTCTTGACTTTGTCCATTATAGCCATCAGTATCTAATTATAGCCTAAAAAACCATCCATGAAGGAATGCATATCTACCCTTGTTGCACTATCAACCAGAACATCTATGTGGGGTAGGGGGAAATCGTCCTTTGGAGAGGCTTTATTCATATCCCTAAAATCCACACAAACTCTGACCTTACCATCCTTCTTTGTGACAGGTATTATGTTAGCCTACCATGTTGGGCACTCAACCACTTCCAAGAACTTAGCTTCAATTTTCTTGGCTAGTCCTGCCTTGACTTTTTCTATCCATTCAGGTTTTACGTAACGCATCTTCTGTTTTACTTGTCTGATTCGATGGTTAGTTGGGATATAGTGCTCCATGATCTATGTGTCCACCCCGAGCATGTCTTCGTATGACTAAGAAAATGCAACCATGTGACGTTTAAGTACATTTCTGATCTCTCTCTTTTCTTCAAGACTGAAATCATTAGAAATTGTCACCATTTTCTGTGACTCGTTTGGACCCAAGTTGATTTCGTTAAATGATGCATCATGAATGTTAAAGACATTATGTGTATGATCATATGAATGCATGGTGCCATCTGGCAAAACATAAAACAAGTTAGCAAAGTTGTCATATTTCATTGAACTGACCTCATACGCAAAATTGGCAAAAACATTTGAAATGTTCAAGATTGCATCATCATTTTTTTCATCCTCCACATGAGGAGGGCCTTCATTTGCATCAGCAGGTGTGTTAGGAGTTGGTTCAGCTTCAAGGGTAGCCTATGCCTGCTTTTCCATGAGGAGTCTGACGGTGCCTGATATATCCTAGTCTTGCACATCACTCTTCTTCTTCACCACCTCGTTGATGGCCTTTGTGAATGCTGCTACCGCATCCTCTAGTGCTCCACATCTCTTGGGTTTGATTGATTCATCTTCATTTGGGATCACTTCCATGGCTAGGATTGGTTCTTTTTCAAGTATAGGCTCTTTAGTGTGATCAATCAACTTATTAGTTGTGAAGTCAAAAACATCATTAAAGATCGCAAGCCCTTTAACCTCTTCCTCATTCAGGATTGATGGTTCCGACTCCCCTAGATATGCCTTACTGCCTTCAACCTCGCAGATGCTAACCATGTTGCAGAATAAGGGTCGCTTGTGCTTGTACATTTTTTGTTTGGGGCGAAACCCAAACATAACCCAGGTATGACAAGGATGGGGTCCAAAGAGATGATTCCTTGGTGATGTTTGCCCTTACCCCTTTCGGGGATGAAGTGCTTCTTTTACATAAGAGCCCTCAAGCTTCCGAGGAAGAAGCTATACCCTTTCGGTGTTCCATGCCCCTTCTTATCTTCATTGTGGCTACCACCCTGACTCCCTACGCTTCCCTTTCCTCGAAAGCAGTTGTCGCCAATACCGATTCCTCATCCACCTCAATTATTATTGGGCTACCATTGTGGATAAGCTTTATCTTTTAGTGCAAAGTGGAAGGGACCGCTCCTATTGCATGGATCCATAGCCTACCCAAGAGCAATGAGTAAGTTACCGGAATGTCTAGTATAGTGAACTTTACATTGGATTTCACACCCCCCGTAGTGACCTCTTCTTCGAAACTGCCCACTACCCCTCTCTTTGAATCATCGCAGGCTCAAATCACAGTGTCTGACTTGGCTAACATATACTCCCTTAGACCTAAATGAGGTAGGACCTTAAGTGTACATAGATTAAGGGTCGACCTATCATCGACCATCACATAAGGTATTGCCCGATAAGAAATATGGACCTTGATAAATAAGGACCTGTTGTGCAACCTTAGTTCTCATGGCAGTTCAGATTGATCAAAGGTTATGGATGGCATTTGATAGGGAGCAATCCCTTCTCCAATGGCAGCACACATCTCAATTATAGAGGTTGTCGGTGTAGTAGGCATTTCCATTAGCCTCTTGACCAGGCCCATCCTGTGTTTTCGAGATATCTCAAGTAACCTCCATATGCTGTACTTTATCTGAGTCCCCTTCAATTGGTTCACTAAGGGGTCTAAATCTAGTATATTCTCATCCACCTTCAAGGGTAGAGGGGGCTCAAGTTGCTCCCTATCGATTTCCTTAGGCATAGAGTCATTAAGCTGTACCACCTCTTCCCTTCGGAAAACCGAACCACTCCGGGTAACCTGATAAGTGTATAATTACACTCATTATCATATTAATTTTATACATTAAACACTATAGTATAAGTCATTTTTATACTTCATATAAAAGATTTCACGTGGTATGTAGTTGTGTTTGATGCAAATGCATATACTAGGTAAATCTTGGGAGTAAAATGATCTAAAGTGAATTCTAAGAAAAAAGAGTGAAAAAGGTGCAAAAAGATGCATGGAACTTAAAGATTTGGCTTAGAATCAAAGCTGTCAAAGATCACTGAAGTTACAAGGAGAATTCTGAAGAATAATGCAATTCACGGTCGCGACAATCATTCGCGATCACGACTTGTTCTTCTTCAAAACAGAAATTTACAAATCAAAGATTCATAGTCGTGACTTGTATATCACGATCGCGACTTGGATGGTTTTCAAGTTTAATCTTCTTAACTACCAACCACTAGATAAGGATGATCAACCGCCATCAACTACCAAAGAATAGACACCTATTAGAAATCAACCAATCATGAAAAGGTGCCTATCCATTGTGGATTATATTGAAGCTTGTCAACAAATCACAATGAAGTGATGCAATCATAAACCAATGGATATGTCTCTTCGTATGGATAGATGCAACCCTTCGAACTCTATAAATAGGGCTCCAAACCTTACAATTTCATAGAGAAAACCAGAGGGAAAAAATTAGAGTGCATGAGAGAGATATAGTGTGTGTTCTCATAAGTGTTAGTGAGAAAATGTTTAAGTGATTTGAATCCTTGTTTCGATCACTAGATTTCTCTATATTCTTGAGCGATTTTTGTATAAGTGTACTTGCAAATCACTTATCAATAAAAGTTTTCATTCTTCAATATTCGTTTGTTCGATATTCGCAAAGAATAGCATCCTAGCAGAGGTTCTATATGGGCCGAGACCGAATTCAAAGAAGATATAGGAATTGCGGGAATTGATGACTCCCATTAAAGAGTGGATACGGTTTGGTCAACTTTAGCTTTCACTTGCATACCTTACAACTTTGCTTTGCTTTCTACTTATACTTTCTATTTTGAAGTTTATGATATGTCTATGTGTCATAATGCATATTTCATGTTAAGTCTTTTATATAAATCAAGTTATATGTGTTGGAGTTAATTTTAAGAGTAGTTTCAAGGTTAACAATATTGTGTATAATCATTGGATCTGTGATATAACGCTGTTTAGTGAGCTAACATTTTTGGAATGGTAACTTGCTAAATGTAGTTATGTGAGAGCAACCCGTACTAAGCATAGTACTGACGTTGTCCAGGTTTATATAATTGTCTTAATTCATTTGCGCTAGGTTTAGAATAGTTATTTCATGTGTTACTCTGCAGCAAATAATTGAACATCTGGGTATTTTGAACCGAGTCTGTTAGATTAGTTTAGTGAATCGTGACATCTTTGTTGAACTTGCATGTTTTCTCTGCTATCCTTATTTCGTAAGGAAAATATGTATATTTAGATTCTCTAATCTTTCATATCTATATTTACTCATTCTTCATTCTAACCCTCTTATCGAAAATATCAAATCTGTTTTGTTTTCTTTATTCTATCTTCCTTATTGATCTTTAGACTTGGTTCCTTCCCTATGGGTTCAATATCGTTTAAAACTACATTGCAACTGTATACTTGAAGTTATCATCATTTTTCTATCTTGATAAGAGATATTGACAACACCTATACTTTAAGTGAACAAGTTTTTGGCACCATTAATATATAGCCAAACTCTTTGCAAAAAAGTTATTAAACTTATCAATAGAAAAGTGGCGAACAAGTTTTTGGTACCGTTACCGGGGAAGGCAATAGTGTTCTAAGGATCAAATTTCCGAGGAAGGCAAGTATGTTCTATAGATTAATTGATGAAGATACTGTATTTATACTAATTATAACTATTTATTTCATTTCCTGATTATACAATTTTCTAATCTTATTCTAGATATGAAAAGATTATGAAACAATCATCCTAGAGGTGATATGTCATAATATTTCAACTTAATTCTTGACAAATAGAAAATTTTCTTCTATTTTCCTATTCACATTTGCAATTGTGTATCCTGCTCATGAATTCCTGATTAAAACTTTCTGTTTCTTGCTTTTAGTATACTCATGATCGCGACCTAGGATCACGATCACGAAGTGAGAGAAAACTTCAGTAGTTTGAGCAGTTTTTCGACGATTTCTCTCAAATTCTACATATAGGGTGTGATTCTCATAACTCTTCACTTCAAATATCCGAAATTCCTTTTCTTTCAATTAAAAATTTTTATTCTAAACCTTGAAATTAATCAACCCTTTTTCATCAAAATGGTTCACTCAAACAAATCTGTTCTTATTCCTCCTTTAGACCTGCAAGAATTGTATGAAACACCTTTTCCTATTCACTCTCAAGAGGAAGGTGATCATTTCTCTATGAATATTGGGTATAGTGAAGATAATTGCAAGGAAATGCTTATTTCTTTAGTATGGACGAATTCTAAGATGAATTGTTTGGAGTATCGACATTAAGGAAAGAAATATAAATTGTCAAGGAAGAAGTTGGAGCAACATTTGGGGTTCCCTAAAGATTGTTACTACAAAATGCTTCCTGGTTGGTATCCACTACCAACATGGAATCATCTTACTGGAAAGGATAAATATAAAAAGAACTCCACATATAGCCGGTGGATCGGAGACCCCTGTTTGCTCGCTTTACACTTCTATTTAAGTAGTGCGCTTTTCGGTAGATCTAGTTCCAACTTGGTCATTCTTGAAGAATTGTTTATCTTGGAAGTAGTTTGGAATGGCATACCTTTGGACGTATCGAGGAATATGATGGGGACTCTTATGTCTTCCGTGATTGATCCTGGTAGGATAGCTTACGGGTGTCGAACTATGGCAAATTTGTTCATATAAATTGGGAGATTACCAACTGGTGAAGAAGTCTTTACCAATGAAGATGAAATTCCAGAGTTAACTACGGAAATTTTCTTCAAGGAGGGATTTCTAACCAAGTGCATTGGTGAAAATGGGATAACCTATGATTGGAAATTGTGGGATGAGAGAGTAGAAGCCGATAAAAAGCAAGAAAGAGAAATTGCTAGGAAAGAAGGAAGTATTTTAACCAATCTTAAAAGGAAGTTGAATGAATTAATGGAGGAACAAATCTCTATTCATTGCAAGATTAGCAGTATCCATATTTTGGTATGTGATGTTGAAAGGGATTTACGGGAGTCATGTTATAAGATTGATCAGATGATTGAATCATTCATTTCCACCTGAATAAGTTTCTTATCTTTTCATTTTAGAAAATTTGTATAGGCAGATTTCAATTTGTTTTATGTTTCGTATTATTTGTGTTTGTTCGATTGTTTGTTTGCTTGTAAATATTTATTAAATATGGAATTAAATTTGAACAACAAGACGTTGATGTTCAATTGCTATCATCACCATGATTACTCAAGGTATAATAGTAAATATTTATCACTTGTATTTAACAAAGTTTGTTTGTGTTTGTGTTTCTAAGTTTTTATAGGTACAAGTCTAAAAATTGAAGAAATTTGAAGAGCAAAGAATATCGCAACCACAACTCAATTCACATTCGTGATCATTGGATATCAAAGCATACTATTTCTATCGTGAGGAAAGTCACGATCACGATAGGCCTTCACGATCGTGACATGATCAAAATATAACCGTTATAGATCACGAACTGACATGCGACAGTTGGCTAAAAACTGCCATTAATGGCTAGTTTTGAGCCTAAATGGCTAAAATCCAATTAGAAACCCATTAAACCTCTATAAATAGGTCCAAGTTGAACCCTAGCCACCACACCTTCTAAAAAACCTTCAAATTTCTGAATTTTCTCATCTTCTACATTCAAGCATCTAAACCTTTTCAAACCTTTTTCTTCAAAGCAAATATGACTTGTGTGAAGAAAGCATCACAAAAGAAAGGAGCCCAATCAATTCAAGAAAAATTTGATTGTCCTTTCCCATTGAGGATAAGAGAAGAAGGTAAAAGATTCCAGAAATTAAGCAAATTGGATATCACCAGGATGATATTCCTTGATCTAGTCTTCTTGGAAACTCTTAATCTTTGTGAAGAGATGGAAGCCTACCTTTTGGCTCTTAGTCTTACAAAATTTGTGGCTTTACCATTCCCTCAAAATCAAAATTGGATTCTCGAGTGTTTGGTAACATTCAACTATGAATATTCAAGGAAGAGGGCAATACAATTTCGGAATCAAGGACAACAATACACCATCATGAGAGATATAATGGGTGAATGGTTCAGTTTCGAGATTGCTAATTCATCGAGCATTATGGATTCGTTTCAACCTAATTGAGATTGGGCAAATTTATCGAGTGAGAGAGTCTTCGATCCCAAAAATTCTCCTGACAAACATATTAAGGATGAATATATTCTTCTTCACAAATACCTTTCCACTTCGGTATTTTATCGAGTATAGAATATAAAGGTTCAAAAGAAAGACTTGTTTGTTCTTTCATGCGCTATGATGAAATAAAAAGCAGAAATTGTGGATATCATGTGGGATATGATAAAGAAGAACTCGAAAATCATGGAAAGTAAAATTGGAGCGGCCGAAATTATCACCACCATAATCTTGTGTGCAAGAGGTGAACTCCCCTATGTTCAACAGCTGGGTGAGTATTTTCGCTACATGGATGGGACTTATTTGAAGAACACCGGACTTCTACAAGAAAGCGATGGTGTATATTCTTTCTACTCCTATTCCAACTGCACCAAGAAACTCAACTTAACTCAAGAAGATTCTTCCGTCAGACCATCTGATCTTTCCGTAAGCCATCGCAAAGGAAAAGCCCCGATGACCGAAATAGAAGAAGATGCTGAAGAGGACGAAGAAGCTCTGAAAGATTAGAAGGCTAGCATGCAACTAAAGTTGGATAATTGCCAAACAAAACTTGGAGCTATGAAGAAGGACATGAAAATTCTAAAGAAAAGTAATAAATCGATGCTTCGAAAATTACTGTCATTCTCTAGGAGACAAAATTTTTAATTCAATCCAAGTCCACCAGATTCTCCTTCACAATAGAACGGGTTTATTCTTTTCTTAACTTTATCTTTTTCAATCATTTTTAGACTAGTTTTAGTTCTTAATTTTGATTTTTATAATGTCTCACAATGAGGACATTTGTTCTTTAGTGTGGGGGGACATTTGTAAAAATCCCGTAAAATAAAAAAAATTGAATAAAATAAAAAAATTGAAGAATTGGAAATTTTTTCTTGATATTTTTGTTAATTATACATTATCATTTCTAATACTTTACTAACATTTGTCCAAGGTTATTGTGAGTGTTAGGTATTTACAAGTTTGATTGTAGTGCACAACATTTATCAATTTGACATGGATGAGTTGTAACATTCAAAGCAACATTCCAAGTAAGTTTCGATATATATTTCGATGCAACATGAATTAGTATAAGTTTTATAGTTTTAGTTTAATGCTTTCGAGAAGTTTAAGTGGAGTAATATCTAATGATATTCTTACTATGAGTTTTATATGGAAATCTCGAATAAGTCCTATAAGTATTGAGTGTGTTTAAAGTGTTAGGAAACTATAGCCATAATAACTTTGAAATTGATTAATAAAGGATGAGTGTATTAAAGAAAAAACAAGAGAAAGAGAGGATAAACAATGAGTTATGCAAAAGGTGAGGAATGGTAAAGAGCAGAAACTGAAAACATTCATTGGGTGAAAAAAGAAAAGAAAGCGTAGAACAAAAAATGGGTGCAAAGTACAAAGTACTTCAAAAACATATGCTTAAAAGAAAAAATGAGAGAGTGGTATGGAGCATAAAATGCAACCACTAAGAGTGTTTAAGAATCCTAGGTTACCTAAAAATGCCTTGAGAGAAATTAATCAAAGAGTGCTTTCGATGTCCTTTATACTTTATACTATGCTTAAGAGAAGGTAATATTCGAGTATGCATATAACGCTTATATGAAGATGCGATTCGGTTGACTCTCCATTAAGAGCAAAGGTATGAAACTAAACTATATAAATTGCACATTACTAATTTGTGGGAAATTTCGAACATCTACTTGAAATCTTTTGCAACGTGGAATGTGGTACTCACTGCAATAGTCTTTCGCCAAATGAGGTACGAACTTGTTAACCAATTTATACACTTCTATTCAATTTACCTTGAGGACAAGGCAAATGTTAAGTGTTTGGGTATGATAAGTGTATAATTACACTTATTATCATATTAATTTTATACACTAAACACTATAGTTTAAGTCATTTTTAAACTTCATATAAAAGATTTCACATGGTATGTAGTTGTTTTTTATGCAAATGCAAATACTAGGTAAATCTTGGGAGTAAAATGATCTAAAATGGAATTGTATGAAAAAAGAGTGAAAAAGGTGCAAAAAGATGCATGGAACTTAAAGATTTTGGCTTAAAATAGAAGTTTTCAAAGATCGGGGAAGTTACAAGGAGAATTCTGAAGAATAATGCAATTCACGATCATGACTTGTTCTTCTTCAATAAAGAAATCTGCCAATCAAAGATTCACGGTCGCATCTTGTGTATCGCGGTCATAACCTGGACGGTTTTCTAGTTTAATCTTCTTAACTATCAACCACCAAATAAGGATGATCAACCGCCATCAATTACCAATGAATAGACACCAATAAGAAATCAACCAATCATGAAAAGGTGCCTATCCATTGTGGATTAGATTGAATCTTGTCAACTAATCACAATGAAGTGATGCAATCATTCACCAATGGACACGACTCATTGTATGGATAGACGCAACCCTTCGAACTCTATAAATAGGGCTCCAAACATTACAATTTCGTAGAGAAAACCAGAGGGAAAACATTAGAGTGCATGAGGGAGATATAGTGTGTGTATAGATAGAGAATTCACTATGTTTAAAAGTGTTAATGAGAAAATGTTTAAGTGATTCGAATCCTTGTTTCGATCACTAGATTTCTCTATATTCTCGAGCGATTGTTGTATAAGTGTACTTGCAAATCACTTATCAATAAAAGTTTTTGTTCTTTAATATTCATTTGTTCGATATTTGCAAAGAATATCATCCTTGCAGAGGTTCTGTACGGGCCGAGACCAAATTCAAAGTAGATGCAGGAATTGCAGGAATTGCAGGAATTGACAACTCCCATTAAAGAGTGGATATGGTTTGATCAACTTTAGCTTTCACTTGCATACCATACAACTTTGCTTTGTTTTCTACTTATACTTTCTTTTTCGAAGTTTATGATATGTCTATGTGTCATAATGCATATTTCATGTTAAGTCTTTTATATTAATCAAGTTATATGCGTTGGAGTTAATTTTAAGAGTAGTTTCGGGGTTAACAATATCGTGTATAATCACTAGATCTGTGATATAACGTTGTTTAGTGAACCAACAGTTTTGGAATGGTAACTTGCTAAATATGGCTATGTGAGAGTGACCCATCCTAAGCATAGTATTGACATTGTCTAGGTTTATATAATTGTCTTAATTCATTTGCGCTAGGTTTAGAAAAGTAATTTTATTTGTTACTCTGCAGTGAATAATTGAACACCTGGGTAATTTGAACCGAGTCTATTACATTAGTTTAGTGAATTGTGACATCTTTGTTGAACTTGCATCTTTTCTCTACTATCCTTATTTCGTAGGGAAAATCTATATATTTAGATTCTCTAATCTTTCATATCTATATTTACTTATTCTTCATTCTAACCTTCTTATCCAAAATATCAAATCTATTTTATTTTTTTTATTCTATCTTCCTTATTGATCTTTAGACTTGGTTCCTTCCCTGTGGGTTCGATATCTTTTAAAACTA
>CATIWQ010111215.1:0-23256 GCA_949673415.1 Euphorbia schlechtendalii
TTGGATCAGACTTTTTTAATTCAATTTGAAATTTCAATTAGGTTAGTTATTGTTTTTTCATCCGATTTTGATTTTTTATTTATAATTCAGTTTCAAACGCATATTTTAAGAACAAAAAAGAAAACTAACAACCTAAGCAGCCGATTTAAGTTCATGAATACTTTAAAAAGCAGCCTTGCCAAGATCAATGAGAGTGATACAAATCAGATTAGTATATGAATTTACAATTGCATACAGCCTAATGAAATCCTCACCTCAATTACAACACAAAAATTACATAATCCTTCTGCAAATTAACAACAAAAACAAACACAGAGACAAAGCGAAAAAGAGACAAAACGAAATCTATCAGCAACAATAGGATTTCAACTCCATGGATCCTCATTTTCAATCGAAAAAAACTGGTCGAAAGCTAGAAAATTGGAATTGTGCAGAGAATTTAAGAATTGCAGAGTGCAGAAACTTGAAAAAACTTTGATCTAGAGAAAATCGAGGATAATTGAAACAAAGAAGAGAGATTTTGATTGGGAGAAACGTACGATGCAAAAAGAGGAAGCAACTGAAGCTTGATAAAACAGTGTATATATAAAATGTATAGAGTGAAAGTTGAAACTTAAAATTGGTTATAGAATGCAAACGATAAGTTGGAACGTATTTTTGTAAATAAGTTTCACAAACCTTACATTTTTTACAATTTCCCTTGAATTTAATTACTGCCGTATAAATATTATTTATATTTTCTTTTACTAGTGAAATTCTGATGTTGAATCCCATAATTTGATGGGATCACAACTTACAAAATTTTCTGGTAATTATCTTTGTAAATAATTATGACCTCCCTGAATTTTGCACTAATATATTACTACCTCCTTATGTTTTTTCAATGCAATTATCATCTCCCTAAGTTTTGCTATATCCAACTAATAACTCCCTCTATTAATATTCTTCACTTTTCCATCTAAATAATTAATATTATGATAAAATTACCCTTTGTATTCATTTGACCATTTAACCATATTTTCATTATATGGGCATATTATTACCTCATTTAAATAAATACATTATGTAATTTTTAGATAAAAACAATGAATTAAATAATACGTGAAAAAATTGTTTTTTTATTGTATTTAGTTAATAGTTATGAAAATTTAATACATGTGCTACCTTGCTCTGATTATATTATATCAAGAAGTTTTGTATATAAAATTATGTAAGTGCATAATTTTTTTAACAAAAATTAAAAACGCTGGGTACCATTTTCTTGCACTAATCTATTAGTTTTTTTATATAAAATATTTGATATTGAATAATCTTATTAAAAGATTAATATCAGTGTTTGGATATTTTTTGTACTAAAACTAAAACCATAACTCATAGAAATTGAGGCTTTAAAAGATTGACAATCTTCGTACTTGAAATGTTGACAGCGTTTTATGTTCGTGTAAGTAATGTTGTAGATCCATTTATCGCTATTTGAAACTGAGAAATATTGTTGAGAATGAACCGTTTAGGTGAATCTCAACTCAACTTCATCTTACTGCAAGAAAATGGTACAAGGTCGTTTGAATCTTTTATTACAAAATTGTGCAGGGTAGCACATGTAACACATGTACTGAACTTTCATGATAACAAAATACAATAAATAAAATAATTTTTTATGTGGCATTTAATTCATCATTTTCATCAAAAAAATATGTAATCCACTTACTTAAATGAAGTAATTATGCTTATATAATAAATATATGCTAAATGAATAAGAAAAAGGGTAATTTTGTCATTATGTTTGGATGAAAAAGTGAAGAATATTAATAAAAGAAAATAGTAGTTGGATGAAAGAAAACTCAGAGAATAATTGTATTTACAAAATGTAGAGAGGTAATAATGTATTAGTGGAAATCTCGAGGAGGTCATAATTATTTACCTTATATTGAGTCTTAATTTCTTAGATTTCTTAAATGAAATTGATATCTAAATTTAATAAAAGTTAGAACTTCGTCGTGATTCTTCGCTCCTACTTAACTTCATGCTACTTTATGATTTATTCACCTAAATAATTGGTTGATTCTTTTCTTTCTTTCAACTTATTTTTCTTTCTATACAAACTTTGTTTCAAATTGTGCTAGTTAAAAAATTGTCTCCCCTCAATCTAAAACATTTTATAGCTTTCAGAATGGAACATTCACATGTACAAACAAATGCTTTTATAAATGCTGAAAAAGAGTAATGTAATACTTGTGTCAAATAGAAATATGAACCAATGTATGAATAAATTGGACTATATATGAATTAATTTTTTTATAAAAAACTAGATTTGTATTTTGAAACATAAGAAATACTAAAACAATTATCACAAGTTTAATTCATTAATTAATATATACTGAATATACTTAATTAAGAAAATATACAAGGTACAACAGAATTTAATTACAGTATGGATGAAATTGGAAAATAAGAGAAGATTTAGAGGGAAAATGGTTTTGGTAACGGTATTTATTAGAAATGTAATTGAAGTTAGAAGTTGTAATTACATCATATTTCATTGCTTTATTTGTGCATGTACCATAGAATTTTTGGTTCTTAAACACCTCATAGTCTTTATGGTTACTACAATTTGTTTGTTAGTTTACTTTGAACAGTGTATTTTTCTCTTGTCTAGAAGACGAGCAACTAGGTGAGTTTTTTAATTGGACGATTAAGGTAAAATGTGTTGCAAAAATTTAGATTGTATTGTTAAAGATCAGAAAAGTGTTTTCTAAACCTAAAAACGTGATGCCAAAGCCTTGAAAGGTTTTGTAGTGTCACCAAAAACCTAGAAAAGTGTTGATACATGAATTTTTAATTTTATTATATGAAAATTTAAGTTTTAGTTAAATTTATAAATAAATAATAAAAATTTGAAAATACTAATCATCCTAGATTCCAATTAATCTCCGTCTAGGTCTCCGGAGGTTTTAGCCTCCCAACTAACGTCTAGCGTCTTTTAAAACATTGGTATTTTGATGTTGGTGAGATACATGATATATCTCTTAATTATAAGGAAATAATTTATTGAAATGTTGATATATCTCCTAATTACAGAGGAATGATTTATTGAAAAGTTAAAACAGAATAACAAGTATTACAAATTAAACCCCAATGCCTAACATGATTAGTTATGCTAACTAGATGGACTAAATGTTTGTAAAGTAAAAAGTCCAATTTAAATAAATAAAATTGTACAAGTATGAGGACCAAAAAATAGTCATCTTCTGACTTCGTTTGGTTGCTGCGGGGAAAAGAGTAGAGTAGATAGGTCCAAGACTCCAATTGCAGTGCAGTGTTACAGTAGAGTAGTAATGCATGTGAGTGATATATTAATATCGCAGAACTGAAACCACAAAAGTAAACAAAAAGCCAAAACTATAAGTCCAAATTTACATACCCCTCTCTCTTTTTTTACTCATATCCTCTGTATTTGAAACATCCAATTCCTATTGGTTCAGATACTAATACTAGACATAGGTTATGGTTAACTGAAGGCTTCTTAGTTTAACTTTTATGTTATTTTTTTGTTATATTATAGTTCTTCCATTTACTTAAATTTGATAGAATTACTTCAACCCACCTATATATTTATTTGGTCATATTTACACTTATATAGTCTCATCCAATTCTTTTAAGTGTTCTTCTAGATTTTTTTACAAAAAACAATAAAAAAATTTATCACACCATTAAAATATATCTTCATATTTTATTATTAAATACTCATTAATTATCAACTTATAATTTCATCAATGCTTAATCTACTTCATAATATATACAAGGTAAGTTATGAATTTCTTTTATTAAAGATACATTGATAGTCTAAAATGACAAATACAAAGAACGAAAATCAAAAGTCTAAACAACACTTAAAAATGATCGTAGGGGTATATTATCTTAGAATCTGATTTATTGAAATTTCTCATTTGGTGACTAATTCAATTTTTTAAAATTTGGTGTATGACCTAACTACTTTTCCCGTACTTAGTACAGACATATTTAGTTGAAAAATTGATCACATCTATGCTCGATGGAATTCTCATATGAGATTCTTTGTCCCAACGGAATCTGGGAATCCTTACCCTATTTATAATCGTCATATATGAAAAAATTTAATACGTTAGAAATAAAAAAAAAAATAAATGTGTAGGTTTTTTTCATTTTAAAATATAAACTAAAGGGAATACCTTAGCAAGAGAATGAACTAAACGATTCACACAGATGAATAAAACAAACCTGCCTAAACACAAAATATTAGAAAAAGGTTACAATAATGTGATTATGCCAAATGAGGAAAATTTGAATTAAATTGATAGAATACATCATGGTACTTTCTTTAATGAAATTTTCAATTATATTATAATTATCTGTGTAGGTTTTTTTTTCACTCTACTTAGTCACCACTTTCTTTTTCTATAATCACTAAAATATCTATGCCTACTGTATCATTAATACCAAGCTTAAATTGCTGCCATGAATTTTGAAAAGATCCTGTTACGCTCTCACTTGTAAAAATGCATCAATTTAACCCTTTCAATTTGCAAAAGTACATCAATTTTCTCCTAAACGTCATGCGTCATTTTTTAGTTGGAGAGAAAAAAATTAAGAAAATCACAATATTTGAAAATCAAATCAACCAAAACCTGACATGTGATGATGTTCAGGATGCAAACTGATGCGTTTTTTAAACTTTAAGAAGTAATGGGGACCTTATTTCAAATTTCGAAGGCAGTTACATAATGGATCGAGTTTAAGGGGTTGATAATGATGTATTAGACAAATATCCAAAACAATATTTAATCCATAATTGAAAACAATTACATATGCTTGTTGATAATAAGTGAAACAATAGATTCAATCACCAACAAATCCAACCCGACTACTGACACAAAAAACTTATTTCGAGCCAGTTGTATAATCCTAAACATGTGAAAAATGAGATATTGCTACATATATTATGACACACTTTAAGATTAATGAGATATGTTCATCCATCTTAGAGGAAAAAAGAGAAACTAAATCAAATATTTTTTTTCTGAATGCCCAACATCGTAAATGAAAGAATTCTAAAACTGACACAAGCCAAGATCAATCATGTCAACTTATCGAGAAATAAATCAAATGGAAAGCGCGCCTTAATTTTGTGAAGAAAGAACACTTAATCACTGAATATTTCACTCTCTTTCTTCTAAATTAATCTAGAGATGATTACAATGGAGTACTAGTTCAGATGTTTCTTAATCTCTCTTTGAAGTATGAAAGGATTAGCATTGATATTATCAATTAAGCTATTTGTTGTGTCTTATGTATCTTCATAACTAATCTTGGCAAGCTTTTGTAAGCAATTTGAAGTTGCTAGCGTTATGAAGTCGTTAGAAACATCTTGTGATCGTTATGAGATGTGACATGGATCCTCAAGGTCTTCTAGTCGCTTGTTTCTTCATTTGGAGACCCTTCAAATGATGGTTAATCTTCATTAACTGTTTGATGCTTGATTAGGATATCAAAGCCTAATTTGGTAAGTCTCTTAAGGTTGATTATCACCATTTGTTGAATGAAGCTTGATTTGGTAGAAAATCAGTAGTTGTTGAGAACTTTGCTAAAACTGGTATTAGACATACTAGCTTTGCTTGTTCAGTAGCGCATTTTGCTATTTATGGTAATCTATTAGTAACTTGTTAAAGTCAGCAGCGTTGAGTCTTGTGTTGGATTCTTTTTCAGCTTCCAAAGACTTTCTTTTTCAATTTATAAGATCTAGAAATCTTTTTTTTCAATACATAGATATTTGCAAATGTACCCATAATTGGAAATATGATTTTTTGCATCCCAATTTCATGTTAACTCAAAAAAGTTTTTTTAGATATTTTGGCACATGAGTTGAAATAAATATTCAAATGGTTAAACATACATATGGGATATCATTGAACCTAAGTTAATAGTACTTCATAGTTTAAAGTTTTAGAAATAAAATTACTTAGGGTAGTGAAATTAAGTAGGTACTAAGTAGACTCTTAATTAAGCAAGATTAATTTGAGCTTGTTTTGAGAAAAATAACTCAATTTTGCTGAAACTTAAGATAAGTTATGGCATAGAGAAGGGAAAATTGAGTTGCTTTATACTTCATAGTTTATGCAATATAACTCAGCTTGCTTTATACTTCATAGTTTATGTAATATAATTCAACGTGGTTCCACATGCTAGCTCTTTGGCTGAAGTTGACACCAAACGCTCCTCCTTGAAGTGGTCTGAAGGTTCTTGCAAGAAAAAAACCGTTGCTATGGGGGACTAGTTGTGTGACCGGCATAGCCTCTCCGATGCTTAAGTTAGGTCGGATTTAAAAGAGGAGGCAGTGAGCTTTTTGTGTTTTTAGAATACGTACCTTTGCATGGTAACCTAAAAGGTCCTTTTATACTCTTTGAACATCTCCAAGTCTGATCCAAAGTGTGAATCATCTAGAGTTCTAGTTTGAATGGATCTTTATCATGTTGATAGGAGAAAGTTTATCTTTAGTGAGAGTTCCAGCCATGGAGGTCTCTCTGTAGACTTAGAATCTTAATTGAATTCTTTGTTCCTGGGGCGTCAGGGTCGATCTAGGCGAACAAGCCCACTCAGCTTGGTGGCCGCTTGGATCCTTCCCTCTTAAGAATTAAGGGAAGACTTGGTTCTTCCATGTTCGGTGGATGAGATCCGCCCGGATGATTACCGGGTCTTTCACATTTGGGGCAGAAAGGGATCTGCCTCGATCAGCAGGAACATTCCTAGCCTTAAGGTAGTACCTTTCCTTGTTCTAGTCGGATATGGTCTTCCTGGGGAGTTTTGCGTGGTACGCACGGGCCTGTTAATATTTGACTATATTAACAGAAGTCCCCCATCAGTGTGGGAGATTCTTTACGAGATTATGTTTGGGATCCGCCTGGTCTAGGTGGATTTATCAACATATGTAGATCTAGGGCACACGTGTCTTGAGCGCCAAATGAAAAGTTCACATCTATTCAAATTTCAAATGTGAGGCAGGCAGTAAGCCACGTATCACGCATGGGGGAAGTGTCCCTTCACATGTCATTTCATCTCTATATAAGGGTTTATTCTCTTATTTCACCATTTCTGCAATTTTTCTCTCCTTCTCCTATTCCGACGATCTGGTTGAGCTCTGCTTTGTGCATTTATCTCCAAATTCATCTCCATCTTCAATCTACTTTACAAGTAAGTCTTCACAATCTTTTAGCATTTATTGCAATTATTTTCTGCAAAACTAGTGTGATGTTCATTTCTCATTTCTACGTTGTTTTGATTATGTGATGAACACATGTTGCATGCTTGTTTGATGTTGTTGTTGTTCCCCCAAAGTTTTGAATTGAAATTGTGCTGTTGATGCATTTCCAAGCATGTGCTTTAGCTAAAATCGGCTATATGCATTTCCTAGAACTGTTCATATGATTTTTTCCAGAATTGCTTTAACTTATGTTGTTTGATCTTAGGAATTAGTTTATTGAAGTTAAATGATGTTTGTGCTCCAACTTGATGTTAAATCCTAGATACCAACGTAGGTAACCAAAAAGTTGTTTGTGCCGCCTCGAACTAACTTAAGATCCTTTAGGATTTTTTCTAACTGATTAGGATTTTAATAGGTGACAATGACCGATTCTGCCTCCTCCAATAGTAGCCAATTTGATAGAGAAATAGCTGAGACAAACTCAAAATACTTTAAGCCTTTAAACGTAGATTATACTGACTATTTCTCAACCTCTGGATCACCCCATCTAATTGAAGCCATGTCTGAGTCGGATGGAAGTAGGGCATCTCGTAGTAAGTCTGCCTCCTCTTCATAGTCTTCCTCTGCTGCGGCTTAGGCCAAGATAGATGAAGAAATGGGTCGGACTCCCATGATGCTGCCTAGAATAGCAATTGGGGTATCATCTCGCATAAAGAGAATGAAGAAGAGTTCCATCCACCCCATGAGGTGGCATGTGGCCAGTCGGCCTGAAACCTTAGCTAAAGGAAAAGAGAGGGCCAGGGACATAGTGAATATGACACCTAGGGTTGACCTTATCGAGTCGGTTCAAGACCGGATCAATCTAGAATTTGAGATGGAGGATTTTCCCTAGCTTAAAGAATGCAAAATAATGCTTTCCTCCAAAGCTTAGTAGATTACCCGTCCGCCCAAAGGATATTTTGGAATCTACATAGACCAGATTTGGTTAGGGTTTGTTTATCCGCTTCTTGAGGGACTTAGCGATGTACTAAGGGGATTCCGTCTAAGTCTGGCTCAAGTCCACCCCAACTCTTGGATTGACTTGGTGGGGGTATTATTTAATTTGTACAGAGCTAGAGATGCGGTTTGATGCTGAGTTCTTCAGGCGGATCGCGTAGCTGAGGAAGACCATGAGCGAGGATCTCTATCACTTTGCTCACCGAGGTGGTTTCTACAAATTTTTTAACAAAGTAGTCTCCATGAAGCATTTCAAACACTACTTTATCTTTATCAAGGAAGAGGACCGGCACCCTTGGTTCCCAACCGAGTGGAACCTTTCTCTAGATCTAGCTTGTCATTCTGCCAGCTCGGACCATAGGGTACATGTTTTTAAAGCTCTTAGGAAAGGACAATGGCCATGCTAAACCATTAGTTGGGCCATGGTGAAAAATATTAGAATTATTGAGCCTGGTCAACTGGAGCATATTTATCATGCTGGGCCACAAGTTTTCCCAAGTACTTAATCTTTACTTTTCTTTTCAGTGTTTAATTTTCCTTCTACTGGTGATCTCATGCAACAAGCCGCAAAGGGATCCAAAGGAAACAAATGTTCCAATGAACAAGTTGAGCCTAAGCTTATTAGGGGTTTGGCTAATGCAGTTCTAAGTATTCGAGGCGGAGATCCTAGTAAGAGGAAAAGAAAGCGCAAGGCTCAGATTGCTGAGGAGGTCCCGGAGTTTGTTATGGAGCCGCCTCATTCCCCTACGACTGGAGAGGCTCCCCTCCAGTAGATAAGAATTTAAATTCCCCTTTTTAACTTATTTGTTTGGTGCTTAAGTTATTATCTCTATTTTAGGGCACCAATTTGGACATCCCTGCCAACTCATCTAGGCGAGTCGGTGCTGAGTCTTGTCAGGCTGATCTGCTATCATTTGCGGGTGAGGGCAATCCTTCCATATATACCACCTCGATCCAGAGCATCTTAAGGACCATCTTACCCCTACCCGTGGAAAAGAACGATTTGGCGGCTGAGACCTTACTTCAGTTATCCAAGACTCTATTCATGATGTCTACCGAGGTTCTTCCTTCTTTCTGTTTACGATTTACATTTTCATTTTGTTTACTATTTATAACGTGTTGGTTTATCCAGATGGCTTCTCGGGCGGCTGAGTTGACCTGGAAAAGTCGGGACATGGTGCGACTGGAGCGGACTCACGAACTCATAGCTTGCGAGTTGGAGAATGCCAATAAGGTCGAAGAGCTTGAGGCTGCCAAGGTCGAGATAAGTCAGCAGCTGGAGGAGGCCAACTGTTCACTACTTTTCTACTGATATGTTTAATAGTTTGTTCACAAGATTCGGCTATATATCAATGGTGCCAAAAACTTGTTCACGAAAAATATAGGTGTTATCAGTATCTCTTATCAAATAGAAAAATGATGATAATTGCAAGTATACAATTGCGATGTAGTTTTAAAAGATATCGGTCCCACAGGGAAGGACTAGTTCTAAAGATAGAAAAAGGGAGATAAAATAAAGAAAATAAAATATAATGAAGTAAAGTTTTAGGAAAGAAGGGTTAGAATGAAAAGTGAGTAAATAAATAATTTATTTAATATTTAATTATTATTCTATTAGAATATAGTTTCTAATAGGTTTACTTATTTTTTCTAGATTTACAGATTGAATTTCGAATCTCGTTTCCTAGATCTATCTTATTCATATAGTGGATCATTCAAGAATTGAATCAAACGAGCCCCTTTAACTCAGTGTATGAAAGATTAGAGAATCTAAATATATATATTTTCCCTACGAAATAAGTATAGCAGAGAAAGAATGCAATTTCAACAAAGATGTTACAATTCACTAAACTAATCTAACAAACTAGGTTCTAAATACTTAGATGTTCAATTATTCGCCGTAGAGCAACACATGAAATGCCTTTTCTAAATCTAGCGCAAACGAATTAAGATAATTATATAAACCTGGACAACGTCAATACTATGCTTAGTACGGGTCACTCTCACATAGCCACATTTAGTAAGTTACCATTCCAAAAATGTTAGCTCACCAAACAGCGTTATATAACAGATCCAATGATTATACATGATATTGTTAACCCCGAAATTACTCTTAAAATTAATTCCAACGTATATAACTTGATTAACATAAATGACTTAACATGAAATATGCATTATGATACATAGACATATCATAAACTTCGAAATAGATAGTATAAGTAGAAAGTAAAGAAAAGTTGTAAGGTATGCAAGTGAAAGCTAAAGTTGATCAAACCGTATCCACTCTTTAATGGGAGTTGTCAATTCCCGCAATTCCTGCGTCTGCTTTGAATTTGGTCTCGGCCCATACAGAACCTCCACTAGGATGCTATTTTTTACGAATATCGAACAAATGAATATTGAAGAACGAAAACTTTCATTGACAAGTGATTTGCAAGTACACTTATACAACAATTGCTCGAGAATATAGAGAAATCTAGTGATTAAAACAAGGATTCAAATCACTTAAACATTTTCTCGCTAACACTTATGAACGTAGCGAACTCTCTGTCTACACACTATACACTATCTTTCACCCCTTTCTTCTACACTCTGTGATGTGTTGGTGTATGAAATTTGTGATGATTGGAACCCTATTTATAGAGTTCGAAGGGTTATGTCTATCCAAACGAAGGGTTGTGTCCATTGGTGAAAGATTGCATCTCTTCATTGTGATTGGTTGAGAAGCTTTGATTTAATCCATAATGGATAGGCACCTTTTCATGATTGGTTGACTTCTGATAGGTGACTTATCGTTGGTAGTTGATGGCGGTTGATGGCGGTTGAACATGCTTATTTGGCGGTTGGTAGTTAAGAAGATAAAACTAGAAAACCATCCAAGTCACGACCGTGAATCTTTGATTGGCAGACTTCTATTTCTAAAGTATACAAGTCATGATCGCGAATGATTGTCACGACCTTGAAATGCATTTTCTTCAGAATTCTCCTTGCAATTTCACCGATCTTTGATATTTTTGATCCTAAGCCAAATCTTTAAGTTCAATGCATCTTTTTGCACCTTTTTCTCTCTTTTTCATAGAATTCCACTTTAGATCATTTTACTCCCAAGATTTACCTAGCATCTGCATTTGCATAAAAAACAACTACATACCACGTGAAATATTTTATATGAAGTATAAAAATGACTTAATTCATAGAGTTTAATGTGTAAAAAATATGATATTAAATGTAATTATACACTTATCACCAATAAAAGGGAGAAGGAGGCCCAAAAGAGAGCTGAGGAGCTGGCTTCGGCTCTGGATAACTTGCAGAACATCATCTCCAAATACGAGGTGGAGGTTTCTAAAGTTGTCGTTGATTATAGCCAAGCTATGCTCAACATGGCGGTGGATGGCCATGAGTATGGCAGGCTGGTTTTTGAGGCTTGCCAAGCTTGCCATCCAGATATTTCTGAGGATCTTTTGATGGGAGTGAAGTATCCCAAAGAGCCGGATGAGGAGGAAATGACCCTAGATGAGTAAATAGAGGAGGAGCCGGAGAAGGGAGATGATGTCGATTCGGCCAATTCTGGAGTGTAAAGGAGGTCTTTTAGCTTTATTTTGTATTTTCAACATTTTTTTAAGAATATTTCAGCCTTGTTGGGCCTTTTAATTATATATTAAATTTTTCGCCTTAAGTGTTGTTGAATGTCTCTGCCGCCTGAATGTCTCATTTTCTATTTGTATGTTATCTTTGCCGCCTCAGTGGTTTTGTGCCTACCACTTGGTGAAATTTTTTGGGTCTTATGCTTTTGAGCCACCTTAATGGCTTATCATTCACCATTTAATGATGTTTTAGGTCTTATGCTTGTTAGCCGCCTCAATGATCTTATGCTTGCTATTTAATTATGTTTTAGGTCTTATTCATATTGAGCTGCCTTGATGGCCCTATGTTCGCCATTTTATAGTTTTCAAGGTCTTATGCTTTTTAGCCACCTCAGTGGTTATATGTTTACCACTTAATGATATTTTGGTCTTATGCGTTTGAGCTGCCTTAATGGCCTTATGTTTTCCATGTTATAGTTTTCTAGGTCTTATGCTTTTTAGCCGCATTAGTGGTCTTATGTTTACCACTTAATGATATTTTGGTCTTATGCGTTTGAGCTGCCTTAATGGCCTTATGTTCGCCATTTTAAAATTTTCTAGGTCTTATGCTTTTAAGCCGCCTCAGTATTTTAAGCACCAGTATGATCAGTACTTAAATGTGCACGATTTGAAATTAATCACTTTTTATTGAATAAATTGAAAAGTACATCCAGAAATTCTATGTATCCAGTTATCTATCTCTTCTAATTATGCGCCGCCTCGTTAAAAACTTTTTGAAAAAACCCATTGGGAAAAAGTCCTTAGAAGGAAAAGAGTACAGCTGCCTGAATCCCTCTAAGAGTTGTAAGCCATGTAATATGGCCTAAGCTTTACTATGTTCCATGTTCTTGGGACCTCCTTTCCTTCCATGGTTTGTAATTTGTAGGATGTTGGTCCGATAGCTTGTGAAACTCTATAGGGGCCTTCCCAATTGATCCCCAGCTTGCCTTTGCCTTCCCACACCTGTGAGGCGGTTGCATCCTTGAGGACCATGTCACCTTCTTAGAGGTGGATTTCTTTGACTTACCTGTCATGGTATTTGGCAATCCTAGCTTTGTAGGTGACCATTAGGATGCACGCCCTCTCACGTTTCTCTTGTAGATTGTCAAGATGGTATCTCATATTAATGTCATTCTCATTCTCCATGTAGTAGGCCACTCGATCAGATGGTGGACTGATTTCAATGGGAAGAACCGCCTCAACCCCATAGACCATTGAAAAAGGTTTTTCTCTGGTAGATGTAGATGGGATCGTTTGGTATACCCATAGAACATTAACCAACTCGTCCGACCAGACTCCCTTTCTTTCCATCACCCTTTTCTTTATTCCTTGACCGAGCATTTTATTTGTAATTTCTGTTTGGCAGATAGTCTGTGGGTGAGCAAATGAGCTAAAGTGGGTCTCAATCTTCAACTCCTTGTAGAAGTCTTGGAACTTGCTAGATGTGAATCGTGTTCCATTGTCAGAGATGATTCGGTGTGGTACTCTGAATCACATTATGATGTTCTTTTTGACAAAATCCAGCACCAGTTCTGGTGTGATACTGCTAAGAGTCACCGCCTTGACCCACTTCGTGAAATGGTCGATGGCCACTAGGATCCATTTTCTTTATCCGCTTACTTCAGGAAGAGGTCCTGCAATGTTAATTCCCCATGTTGTGAATGACCAAGCGGTCAGCAGGGGGCTCTGCACCGCGTAAGGGATGTGAGACTTTTGTGCGTGAATTTGACATTGGTGGCAGGATTTGACGTATGTCTTCGCTAGGTTCATATACTCCTAATAAAAAACTGTGAGACTTTCCCTTCCAACTAATGTCACGACCGTCTGGTGGGAGCCACAATCTCCTTCATGGAGTTCTTGTAGGATTTTAGCTCCTTCTTGAGCCGTTATGCACTTTTTCCAAACGTTGGAGTATGATTTTCTGTAAAGTTCCCCATTTAGCAAGGAAAACTGCATGGCTTTCCTCACTGTTTTGGTAGCCTTGATTTTATCATCTGACAGTCAGTTTATGGTGAGGTAATCGTAGATGGACTTCATTCATTCGAGATCTCGTTGCTCTATTAATAAGCTTGCATCTATTTCATTGTTTGGGTGGGTAATTACCTCGTATGGGCATGTGAGGTTTTTCCACTCTTCTTTGCTCGAAGCCACCTTGGCTAATTCGTCTGCCCGCTCATTTTCTTTCCTGGAGATATGTTCAATCTTCCAAGCGACTCCTTTTGACTCTAGTATCTCAACAAGATTTCTTACCTTTGAGAGATACTTCACCATTTCTATGTCTTTTGTCTCGAAGTTTTGATTGATCTGATTTGCAACTAGCCTCGAGTCACTTTTGAGCAGCAATCGAACTGGCGCTATTTCTCGGGCTAGCTCTATCCCTTTGATAACTGCCTCGTACTCTACCGCATTGTTAGTTGCGGGGAAGGCTAGCTTGGTTGCATAGGAAAATCTGATTTTTTCAGGGTCTCGAATGTATACGTCAACCGGCTCCTTCACAAGAGGATGCTCCGTCCGTGAGGATTTCCCATTCTTCAGTTTTGATTTCTTTGGCAGGCTCGAGCCCTGTGAATTCTATTGCAAAGTCCTCCAGAACTTGCTCTTTCATGGCGCTTCTGCTCTCAAATCTTATTTCATGCTCACCCAATCGGATAGCCCACTCAGCCAGCCTCTCTGATGTCTCTGGTCATTGGAGGACCTTTTTCAACAGGAAGTTAGTCCTTACTACAATTGTGTGGGCCTGGAAGTAAGGTCTTAACATAGTGGAGGCCGAAATCAAGGCTAGGGCAAGTTTTTCAATCTGAGGGTATCTAAGTTCTACGTTCCTCAACACTTTGCTAGTGTAATATATTGGGAATTTGTCTTTCCCTTCCTCTCAAGCCAGCACTGTTCTTACCTCCTCGTCAGTGGCAGCTAGGTACATGTAAAGTGTGTCGTCCGGCTAGGGTGTGATGAGGAGTGGCGGTTTTCCCAAGAATTTCTTTAGCTCTTCGAATGCCTCTTGTCAAGGTTGATCCCATTTGAAGTCCTTATCTTTTTCCATGGCCTTGTAGAAAGGCATACATCTCTTGGCTGATAAAGATATAAATCTTCCTAAAGAGTTGATTCTGCCGCTCAATCGTTAGACTTCATTCAGGGTTCGAGGCGGCTCCATCTTTAGAATTGCTTCTATTTTTTCTAGGTTTGCCTCAATTCCTTGTTGGGAA
Organism: Euphorbia schlechtendalii; assembly: GCA_949673415.1. Taxonomy (NCBI): domain Eukaryota; kingdom Viridiplantae; phylum Streptophyta; class Magnoliopsida; order Malpighiales; family Euphorbiaceae; genus Euphorbia; species Euphorbia schlechtendalii. The sequence goes on from CATIWQ010111215.1 coordinate 15,060, forward strand.
ATCATGAACCCCAAAAATTTACCACCTTTCACACCAAAGGTACACTTTTCCGAATTGAGCTTCAGGCAATATTCTTGCAATACTGTAAAAACCTTTTGGATATCTTCTGCATGTTCCACCTCGCTCTTGCTCTTAATTATCATATCATCCACATATACTTCCACTGATTTTCCTATCTCGTCTCAGAACATCTCATTGATCAACCTTTGGTAAGTTGCACCTGCATTCTTCAAACCAAAGGGCATGACCATGTAATAGTAGGTGCCTTCGTGGGTTATGAAGGATGTTTTTTCTTCATTAGTGGGGTGCATGGGTATTTGGTTATATCAACATTTGGCGTCTAACAATGAGTAGACTACATAGCCTGCCATTGTGTTCGCTAATTGATCCATGCTTGGGAGCGGGTAAGCATCCTTCGGAGTGGCTTTGTTCACATCAATGAAGTTTACGCACATTCTGTAGGCTCAGCTTTGTTTTTTTAACGAACACAATGTTAGATAACCAGCTTTGATAATGGACCTCTCTAATGTGTCAAACTTTTAAGAGTTTGCCTACCTCTTCTTCGATGGCTTGCTTCCTCTCCGGCGCATGCTTCCTCTTCTTTTGAATGACCGGCTTGACTCTTGGGTTCAAGTTCATCTTATGTTGCATGACCTCAGGTTTGAGTCTATGAGGTCTTCAGATGACCATGAGAAAACATGTTGTTGGTCCATGAGGGCACATATTATTTCTACCTTTGCATAGTTGTAGAGGTTCTTCCTATTTTTAGCGAGCGTTCTGGGCTAACCTTGAGCTCTTCCAGTTCCTCTACCACCTCGATTTTCTCCGGCCAATCTATCTCATACTCCTCTTCCACTAGGAGCGATTCTCTGTGTAATGAGGCTAGGTATACCTCCTGAGCTACTTGGGGGTTGCCTACTATTACCACAGTCCCTTTTATAGTTGGTATGTGAAATACCAAGTCCATTGGGGAGATGAGCATGCAGGTTTCAATTTAGAAAGGCCTGCCCAATATGACATTGAATCCCACTGAGATGTCAGCGATGGTGAACTTTACTTTCCCTTGGAATTTATGCTTGAGGCTTCCCATTTCCACTTCCAATGTAACCTCGCCCAAGGATTGTATGGGTTGGCCGTTAATCCCAATGAGTGGTGAAAATCCGACTCGAATCCGAAAGTGATGTACTCCCAACTTCTCAACAACACTTTTGGTGATGATGTTCACTAAGCTACCTATGTCTAGAAGGATTCTTCTCACTATGAAGTTCTCCATTGTTGCTTTGACGACTATGGGATTAGTGTGTTGTTTCTCGACAATCGAGTCTTTCCTGAATGGCTTCAAGATTTCCACCTTACCTTTGATGTTGTTCTTTTTGCTAGATGAACTTCTAGCTTTCTCTCTAGGCAATTTGAATTCTGGTCCGCCTGCAATCACCATTATAATTCCTTTTGTTTTGCCAGACTTTTTATTCTATTCGTCTTCTCTCTCTTCCTCGCTTCCCTCCTTTCTTTCATGTCTCTTAGTGATTCCTTTTACGAACTGGCTAAATTTCCCAGCTTTGATCAACTCATGTACTATGTCAGCTAATGACTTGCAGTCATTTGTGTGATGACCTTTAGCTCTGTGGCAATCACAATACTTGTTCAAATCCCACCCCAAAGAGACTCCTTCGAGGATTTTAGGGAAACGAATGTTTTTCTTTTCTAGGGTCTTTTTGATTGCCACTAGTATCTGGCTTAAAGATGCATTCAACCTAGGGCGGTTTTCTTCTCAATCAAGATATCCACCTCGACCAGATCTACCTTGACCTTTTCATCTTCTATTGTCAAATCTAGGTCTATCCTCTTTCCTTCCTTCTCTACCCCAACTTTCTCCCCTTCAGTTGAAATTTATTTCATCTACTGGGAATAAGTCTTTGGCCATACCAAGCATTTGTTGGAGGCTTTTGGGATGCCTGGCAAGGATTGCATTTCTAAGATCTCTACTTCGCGTGCCTTTCAACATTGCCTCTTTGGCGGTGTTGAAATGCAAGTCTCACACCTCCAAGCAGGCTTCATTGAAATGATTATAATAATCATGAAGGCTTTCTTCTAGGCCTTGTACAATCTCATGAAGACTCCTTATTACCAATCCAGCTGGGGCGGAGCCTAAAAAATATTTGCAGAATGCATCGCTGAGTTTGTCCTAGCTTCCTATGGAATTAGGGGGTAGCGAGGTGAAACACCAGGCCCCTGGTCTGCCTAATGTGGCTAAAAAGTATCTACATATGTATGCTTCAGTAGCTCCTACCATTTTCATTCAATTTTTAAAGTCGGCAGCGTGGTAATTCAGATCGTCTTTTCTCGTGTATTTTTCGAAGGAAGGTATGTAGATGAGCCTGGGTAAGGTTTGATCAAGGATATTTTTCTTGAAAGGTGAGAAGTTGGTCCGTGATGTTGTCTCTTGATAAGGCATAGCTAGTTTTGTGAAAACCTTCTTGGCTTTGTTCTTGAACTCTAGGTCATCTTCCTCTTTGCTTTTCGGCTTGACAAACCGCTTTAAATTTCTAGTTTTTGGGATTGATTCAGACTACATGCCTGTTCCTAACCCTTGGATGGAAGCTAGCATCGACCCTATATCTCTAGGAAAAATCTAACCATCTTTCATTACAGCTACTAGTCCTTGGAGTAATGATAACTATGTTGATTGCCCGACTGAGTTCAGTCCCATGGGCTGCGTGGTTATGATATCCAAGGTTATCGAGAGTGTGGTTAAAGCGATCTAGGGATTTGTGTGATGAATGATAGGCATGAAAGGTAGCTGGGTGATGTTGTAGAGGTGGGGTGGCATAAGCCTTGCGATGCATTGTCAAAATCATCGATCAAGTTACGAGGCGGTACTGTATTCTGCTTGGATATGACCAAACCAGCCTTGCTCAGATCTCTGTACATCAAGCTGGAAGAGATGTATATCTCGACAACTGATTTCCGATATGCCTCCATTTCTTCTGGGGTAATTTTGTATTTTTTTTACAGTTGAAGGAGAGGTTTATCTCCTCCAACGGGTCCATCACCAAGGGAGCGATCACCAGTCTTAAGCGGTGGTGTCCTTGTGACAGATATCCCTGTGGCTAGGGAATGATTGCTTGTTCCATTGTGAGCCATTTGAGACTTGACCAGAAACTGAAATTTTTAGATTATCAGAATGTTCGTGTGAACCGTGATTCTCGCTTGAGCAAGTAAAGTCAGTCCACGTTCACCGCAACAATGTAAAATTTGCTTGGAACGTGGTTCCAAGCGCTAGCTCTTTGGTTGAAGTTGACTCCAAACGCTTCTCCTTAAAGTGTTCTGAAGGTTCCTACAAGATAAAAACCGTTGCTATGGGGGACTAGCCGTGTGACTAGCGTAGCCTCTCCGATGCTTAAGTTAGATCGGATTTAGAGGAGGCCGGGAGCTTTTTGAATTTTTAGAATACGTACCTCTATGTGGTAACCCAAAAGGTCCTTTTATACTCTTTGAACATCCTCAAGTCTGATCCAAAGTTTGAATCATCCAGAGTTCTAGTTTGAATGGATCTTTATCCTATTGATAGGATAAAGTTTATCTCTAGTGAGAGTTCCAGCCATGGAGGTCTCTCTATAGACTTAAAATCTTAATTGAATTCTTTGTTCCTGAGGTGTCGGGGTTGATCTAGGTGGACAAGCCCACTCAGCTTGGTGGCTTCTTGGATCCTTCCCTCTTAAGAATTAAGGGAAGACTTGTCTCTTCCATGTTCGGGGTGGATGAGATCCTCTTGGATGATCACCGGGTCTTTCGCATTTGGGGTGGAAAGGGATCCGCCCCAATCAGCAGGAACATTAATAGCCTTAAGATAGTACCTTTCCCTGTTCTAGGTGGATATGGTCTGCTTGAGGAATTTTGTGTGATACGCACCCACCTGTCAATATTTGACTATGTTAACAGTTAATAACTGAGAAAACCAAGTAACTTACGTATTTCACGACACTTGTGCTTTTAACCATTTTTGTGAAGATAAAATATTCATTTGATGCTTTTCAGGAAAAAAGCGTTGGATACAAAAAGGATATATTCTTGTGGTCCTCACTACCAAATGGTATCAGTATGAAATGTTGGAAAAACCACAGTAGAGTCTAATTAAAAAAAGGTATCTTTTGACATGCGTCATTTTCTAGTGTCTACCAGGCAATTCTGCAATGTTAGCAAAGCAACCAACCATAAATCTCTACGTTGCATCTCTCGTGCCTCTCTCAAATGGATTTTTCTTGGAGATATATAAGTTATTGATGAGTTGAAGATTAATAGATTAATGTCGCACCTCAACATTTGATATCGCTATCTCTGAACATCCTAAAATCTCTTTTAAAATGGTAGATTTAAAAGTTGTGAAGAGAAGAGATTTTGAAGATCAAGTCAAGATTAGAAGTTTACAACAGCTACTTCTAGATTTTTACTTCTATAAATAAAGCTTGGAACATACTTTTACAACTTGGTGAATCACCTTGAATTTCCTAGAGCTAAAACTCTACTAAAGCATTCATAGCATTCGAAAGTCCATTTCTAGAAATCCCAAAGCAAACAATTAACTCCAATCAGTTTGTAGGAGAGAAATCAGATAGGCCTAGATCTTTAGCTAAGCTAATTAATTGTAAAGGATTTAACATTTTGAAATCCTCTGTTCTTCAAATACTTCAATTATTTGAGTGAGTCAGTTTGGAAAGGGTACCCAAACTGAGTTTGAGCAGTTGTTAGAAAGGAAGGTACTTTCTGTAATCGATCTACCCACTGCTAAAGGCTTCTCTGCCTACGTAAGGAAAGAAATGCTAGTTGATTTGAACTTAGAAAAGAATCCGGGAACAGGAGTGTTGGTCCTTAGATGGCTTGTAAGCAACCGCAGAGGGGAGGGGGGGGGGGTGAATGCGAATCTTGGTTACTTTTTAAGATTTATGAAATTCTATTTTGCCAAGTAAAATTTTTATGCGTGTTTAGTATGCGTACTGAGTTGCAATATAAAAACTGCTCAGCTTCGCTGGTACGGTTTATCTGCAATCTGTTGCTGAGTACTCAACTCATCTCATGATTAGTTTTTCAAGCAAAACACTAAACAAAGATAGAATGATGTATGAGCAAGACATAGTAAAAGCTAAAAGCGCAAGTTTAGAACTTCAACACCTGAATTTTATCTTGGTTCGACCCCGAGCTTACCTCCAGTCCCCGGATACCTTTTCCAAGATTTAATCCACTAGTATTCGTTCCTTACTTAGGAGGAGAAGCCTTTACAATGGGTAGACACACTTTTACAGAATGTACATTCCTTTCTAACTACCACTCAAAGCAGTTTGGGTACCTTTCCCAAATTGACACTCAGACTTGAATGAAAAGATTGCGAACTAAATTCAACATTCAAGGTGATTCAGCAAGTTTGAAAGTCTGCTTTGGTCTTCTATTTATACTTTAAGCTTGCGAAGTAGCCGTTGCAACTTATCGAGGTTGTAGATCTTCAATTTCTCTTCTCTTATCTTTCGAATCCTCCCGTTGGAGACAGATTCCAAGATGTTTAGAGATAAAAATTTGAACTTTTAGGCACGATAAAATTCCATTGACAAAATCTCATTTTATCTTCAAGCAATTCGGTTGAGTGAGGTGCGAGATAATGCAATATGGAATCTTCAGATTGATTGAATTACTGACGTTGGCAGAGATGTGTGGAGACATTGAATAACATTGCATGTCAAATGATTCCTTTTATCTTCTGTTTTAGTGAGGGAATCCCGACATTTCATACTAAGACCTTTTGTCTTGTGAGGACCACTAGAAATCTTCCTTAATTTCAGTGCTATTTAACTTGAAGAACAATTAAAGAATATTTCGTCTCTCATAGAATTTGTTAGTAGTACATGTGTCTTTTAATTTCTTAGGGTTGAAGGAAAAAACTTTTAATTAATAAAAGCTAACTCAGCACAGCTGTGTTGATATACTTCTAAACTACATGGTATTCATCACAGACTTGGTTTTTCTACACTAAACCGTAACTTAATTAATTACTTAGCAAAACTGAGTTGTTTTTTTCTTAAACAAACTCTAGTTAGCTTCATTTATTAAGAGTATACTTAGCACTCAATTAATTTCACTATCCTAGACAGTTTGTTATTTTCAAGACATTAAAGTACTATGAGGTATTATTAACTTGGGTTCTACAATCTCCACCATTTTAGATAGATTGCAAACCAGGTTGTAGAAGAAGTTAATTGAATAAGTAGTTTAGAGATATCAAGAATACCTGTAAAGCGATGTAAGACTCCCTTGTGCTGAGTGACTTTCCTTACTCCCCCGTACTGAGTGAGTCTTCTTCAAGTAGCTCAGCTCCCCCATACTTAGAGGATTTCACTTCACTTTGGGACTTTGTCTTACTTTAGCTTTTACTTTAAGGTTGGTCTCTTGTATGAGTTCCTGTATAAGATTTTCAACACACACCAGAAATATACATACAACATAAAATTAAAGTTAAGATCTTAACTTGAGGTGGAAACTTGTAATTTTTATTAATTAAGAAATAGACTTAGTCAGTACATTATTTATGTCCTGTACTAAGATTACATACTGAAGTCCTATTACAAGTTCTTGGAAAAATACAAAGAATTGGCCTATACTATTTTTTATGTACAGAAGAGGATGAGCCAACAGTCTTGTCTTGGTTCGATTTTGGATGTTTTTGCTAAGGAGGCTTGTGATGAAATTGTTGCCTTGGAAGAGTTCCTTTATTGAGATTCACTGTGTGGAGAGCATCTTCATCTACCTTCTCCCCCTTTTCTATCTGACATTGTACAAATTGTTCAAGGAAGGTATTGAAGGCATCGAGGGCAGCTCTGAAGTTCTCTTGCTGGCTTATGATTTGCGGGGATGTCTCTTGCTCCAGTTGTTCTTTGGCCTTGGTGGTTAGGAATTATTGATCATTAAGTTCACTGAGAAATTGATGGTGACATCTAGAGAGGTGCGCAATCTGGTCAAATCCTTGACACGCGAACTATTGAAAGCATTGAAGAAGGCCTCGGAAGTCCATTGCAGTCAGTGCTATCTTCAGTTGTGCTTCAACATCAAGGACTTTGGGACCAATTGATAAGTTTATAATTACACTTATTATCTTGATATTTTTAATCAATAAACGATATGGTTTAGAGTCATTTTATACTTCATATAAAAAATTTCACGTGGTATATAGTTATTTTTTATGCAAGTGCAAAAACTAGGTGCATATTGGGAGTAAAATGATCAAAGAAGGACTTCTATGTAAAAAGAGTGAAAAAGGTGCAAAAAGATGCTTGGAACACTAGGAATTGGCTTAGGATCGAAGTTGTCAAAGATCGGCAAAGTTGCAAAGAAAAATCATGAAGAAAGACACATCTCATGATCATGACACCCACTCACGGTGGTGACTTGTCATCCTTCACAAACAAAAAGTTACAAACCAATGTTCACGATCGCGATATGTAAGTCACGCTTGCGACCTGTGACAGTTTTTGGTTAACTATTCTCAACTACCAATCATCAGATAAAAACGATCAACCGCCATCAACTGTCAGATGAGAAGACACCTTTTGGAAGCAATCCAATCATGAAAAGGTACCTTTCCATTGTAGATGAGGATGAAACCTTGCATCCAATCACATTGAAGTGATGCAACCCTTCGCCAATGGACATAACTCTTCGTTTGGATAGATACAACCCTTTGCACTCTATAAATAGGGTTCAAATCAACCATTTTTGGGGGGATGGATGAGAGAGCATAATAGATGATATGCATGATACACATTAGAGAGTGAAAGTTATAGATTTTGCTAGTTCAAAGTGTTAGTGAGAAAAATGTATAAGCTAGTGAGAAAAATGTATAAGTGATTCGATTCTTATTTTGATCACTAGATTTCTCCATAAATTCGAGCGATTGTTGTATGAGTGTAATTGCAAAGCACTTATCAATAAAAGTTTCTTTTCTTCAACCTTCATTTGTTCTTTATTCACAAAGAATAGCATCCTAGCAGAGGTTCTGTACGAGTCGAGACCCAATTCAAAGTAGACGCAGGAATTGCGAGAATTGATGACTCCCATTAAAAGAATGGATACGGTTTAATCAACTTTAGCTCACTTACATACCTTACAACTTTACTTTATTTTCTACTTATACTTTCTATTTTGAAGTTTATTA
>CATIWQ010111230.1:0-12221 GCA_949673415.1 Euphorbia schlechtendalii
TATATCTATGTATATATATGTATATGTATATATATATCTATGCATATATATGTATATGTACATCTATGTATATATATATCTATGTATGTATATATCTATATCTATGTATATCTATATCTATGTATATATATGTATATGTATATATATATCTATGCATATATATGTATATGTGTAAATATACATATGTATATATATATATGTATATATATATGTATATGTATATACATATGTATATATACATATGTATGTGTGTGTGTGTGTGTGTGTGTGTGTGTGTGTGTGTGTGTATGTATATGTATATGTATATGTATATATATACATGTATATATATATACATTGATATATATACATAGATATAGATATATACATACGTAGATATATATATACATAGATATATATATACATAGATATACCTGATTCCTACTGTTTTGATTCAATACTTTGTAGAATTTTATTTTTCATGTTGTAATCACTTTCTAATGCATTTTCATTACTTTTAAGATTATAATTGTTTGTTTATTGCTTTGCAGATAAACTTTTGACATGTATTTGTGTTACCTACCATACTTTCATAACAAATTTGACATAATTTATTCTTCCTACCAGTTACATACCACTTACCTACCAGTTTCTAACCAAATATGAAACGGCTGATAAAAAAATTTCGAAAAAAGTATCACAGTGGATGACGTTTCGAAGATAAAAATGAGACGAACAAAAAACCCTAAAAGCAGCATGTCCAAAAAATGAACAGTTTGAGAGATAATAGTGAAATTAGATAAGAAAATAAAAAAAAAAAAACAAACGTAGAATGTAAGAGAGGTGAACACAGCAACTTTGGAAAGTATAGAAGGTAATTATGAAACTTAATTTGTCAAATAAGTTAGGACATATAACTTGGGCTGAAACTATTTCAGCCCATTTATAAAATTTTCCCTATAATATAAAGACAATATTGCAATTTATTTCGTCAAAAAGTAGATTTGAAAAAAAAAAGTCAATTTTTAAAAGTAAATATTTGCTACTTTTTACTTTTTATGTAAAAGTAACTTTTTTAAGTTGAAAAAAGTTTAAAGAAGCACTAAACTAACCAACTTTTAATTTAGAAATCTACTTTTAAGAAAGTTTGACTGATTTTTAAGTTTAGAGAAATACCCCCATAATGTGATTTCATGTTTTTTAGACAAACAGACCATTGTGAAGCATGAAAGAGAGTGAGAGATGAAAAGGATTCAAGCTATTGAGAATTAGAGGAAACGAGAGAGAATGTTTGGAAACATATTTCCAGCAAAGGATAGGTTTCACAACTCACTTGCAACTAGAGGAGAATGTGAGAGGGAATGTAATCGTAGCTGACCATTATGTCTAGTTGATAAATTTAATATCACGAGATAAAATTTGTTATCCTCATTTGGATGTCACTCTTCATGTTCTTCATTTACATATTTACATGTGTCCAGAAAGCAGGAGATAGAAAATTAAAGAACATGAGAGAAAAAAATATTGAAAAGTGAGAATATTGAACAAAAACAGCTGTATATCAGTTGCAAATGGGGTATATGGAGGATGACACCCAAATGAGGATAACGGATTTTATTATAGAAATCACCAATTTGCCGGTTGCATAGATTGAGGAGGAAACAAAATGTGTGAGAAGAAGGTGAAGGGCTGCTACACTGGTGGTAGAACGAGCCGAGCCGAATCCAAACATTGGTTGTTTAAGATCTGTTCGTCGAATTTTTAATAAACTCAAATCAAGTTTGAGTTTTGGTCAAACTAAGTTCGAGCCGAACTCGAGCTTGGTCAAACTGAGTCAGAGCAAAGCTTAAATCGAACTTATGTGTATACTTATTTTTCATACTATACTTATAATTTTTATGATAATTATAATATTCGTATTTATAGACATGTTCATGAGCCTTTCAATGAGCTTATTCGTGAGTATTTCAACGAGTTACTTATCAAACATGTTTGCGAGATTTCAAGCCGAGTACCCTATTGTTCAAGTTTTGTTCATTTATTACAACGAATGTAAATTTTTGTTCATGATCAAACTCGTTTATTAACAGGTAAAGCTCGAATGAACTTTAACCGACCTGAACATCAAACTGGACACGAGTAGCTCTGTTCTTTTACAGACCCTAGGCAGAAGTGATAAAGGTGACAACTAAGGTGACAATAGTAGTTAGTTGTGGTAGTGTCATGAAAAAGCCTTTGGTTTTAGCTACCACTTGCGGAAAAAAGTAGTATGGAAACCTGATTACTTCATGAAAAATCACCAAGCTTTGGTTTAGCAACCACCACTTTCTTAGAAAAAAATCAAGAAAGAAATTAGTAAAAAATGTCACCTTACTTCCAGTGTTTTTAAAGGCACTAGCCGGGCAATTAGAGCTTCCGGATGCTTAGATGGAGATTTATCGAGGCTTAAACGGGATCAAAGCGGGGACTAGCTGGATTAGTATTTTTAAATTGTTAATATTTATTAATAAATTAAAACAATAAGTTTAACTAACACAAATTTTCATATAATAAAATAAATAAATTTATATAGCAACACTTTTCCGGGTTTTGACGACACTTCAAACCTTCGACGACAATTTATGGTCTTTGGCAACACTTTTCACCTTGATCGGATGATTATATAAAATCATGACGGTATTCCAAAAACCCACATATGGTGACCTTTTAATACAATGCTTAATTCTAAAAAGAACGTCATATTTTGAAATTGCCATCCTTGAAATAACAATATACAGACTACAGGTTAGACTATTTGGCAACATGAGTAAATAAGTGTATACAGTTTACAATACGCAAATTAGACAATATAATTCCCATTGATTTAAAAGACTTGCAAGTCAAAAGTACAAGCAACTCAATGTTGGGTAACATGGCACGAGTCTTCTTAAAAGACGAACAATATTATCAAAATGCAAGAGAAATAGAATCATCAAATCTCCATAATTTTGTTCATTGTGTAATTCTTGTTGGGGCATATGTAACTCTTGGAGATCAGTTGGATTAGTATTGATAACGTAGAAGGATACAAAAGCGTGTTATAACGACAGGGTCACTAAAAGATGAAAACAAACTACGTACAGAGAAAGCCCAGTAAAGAGGGTCTCTTCCTTTTAACAACCTACAAAATTACCTCCTCTTCTAACATGATACAAAAGAGGCAGCATTTCTACAAATCAAAGAATTGATTAGAAAGCTACACATCTCATCTGATGTGATCTGATCTACATATTTACACCACTTTTCTCCTCCTTGATTATATCCAGCACTTCTACTTCACCCATTAGCCGATCATACTGCCGTTTAGTTTCTACTAGCTCTTTCTTAAGCCTTGTTACCTGCATCAATGTTATGATCCTTCTGGTGCATATTGAGTTCTTTTGCCAACAAGAAATTGTTCAGTGGGGTAAGAACCCAAAAAACTGAATTTTTTAGGGTAAACTTCAAAGACATGCCCTGTGGTATTTCGCAAAAAGGTCCTTGTGGAATTTTTTTACAAAGAGCGTCTGTGGTTTTAAAAGTTTGCAAAACAAGAAAAAAATATTTTTCCATTAAAATAATAGTGTTACAGCAGAGTTATAAATCAAAATTTGGGTATTTTTTCATTTCATTTTGAATTTTTAAATGTTATTATCACATTTAAATCAAGAGAAATATTTTACATCTTAAAAAATTCTAAAATTAATCGCTAAAGTGTATTGTAATTTTATTAACTAAGATGCATGGAAAAGATTACATATTGTTATAACGAAATTTAAAATCAGAAATCCTTTTTTGCAAATTTTTGAAACTACATGCACCCATTTGCAAAAAACAATTCCACAAGGATGATTTTGCAAAACCATCAAACCACAAGGCATGTTTTTGAAGTTTACCCTTCATTCAAACATCTTAATTTTTCAATAAAATTGGCCATGCAAGTGATTTATTTGAAAAAGCAGAAAACCCGGAAACCATTTACAATTGTAGCACGTACCTTTAGATCAAGTTCTTTTTTCCTCTTCTCATATTCCAAGCATCTGCAAAATTGGACATAGAATTTTAACGAGGGCATTCTACAAATATAGTGGCTATATTCTGTATAGCCAATGCTTTTTTAAGGTAAGTACATAAAACAAAATCATGTTTTCAGTAGACGAAATAAATAAACGCAAGTAAATATACTTACTTTTCTTTGAGTTTCTTGTTTTCTTCCATCAAAGTTGCAGCCTCCTGGTTAGGAGCAATGACAGGCTATGTAAAAGGGGGGAAGTCAATGAGAAATTAGCACCCAGTAGAGGAACATGATAACATGTAAACAAGTGATTTTAGCCACAAAAAGAATTGCATTATCTCAACTATGAAATGGGCGGAGAGTATTACAGAAATCATTAATACCATTTCTCAACTCCACATTTTTCGCTATAAACAAAGGTAAGGAAAAGGCAATAAAGTCGCCTTTGAGCTCAATTTTCAACCTAATATACAACTTGTCGATCAAAGCTTTCCAACAGTTGTTACGGGCTATGTAACCTAGACTCGGGTACGAGTATCGGATACGGGTGCGGATCCAAGTGTCCGGTGTGGCATTTTTAAAATTTTTGGATACGGGGACGCTGTCCTGGTATGGGACACTGGTACGTGGGTACGGAAAAATTAAAAACAATAAAATCTTCAATAAAAGGTAAACATCCACTATAATTTTAATTAAATTCAAAATCATAGTAGATTTTTTAGGAAGTACAAAAAATTGAAATATTAATCACCCGAGGCAGTGGGAGAGGAAAAGTCAGAGTTACATGAAAAGTTAAAGTTCAATAATCCAACATTCAATTAATTATATTATATTATACCAATTTTTTTAATTTACTAATTTTTAACAAGAAACATTCAAACTCCACATAATTCTCTAGTTTTAATTAAGCCCAATTAGAGTAAATGTGACTTATAAAATCAGCCCATTAAAAATGGCCCAAATAAATAATCCTAGTGCAACAAAACAAAACTCAATTCTTAGTCTCCAGTGGTGCCGCCGCTTTCTCTGCAACTCACAAGACAACTTTTTTTTTTTCTCTGCAACAAATTCTCATTCTTGTTTTCATCTTCAATCCGCCGTATTTCATAAACTTCCCAAGTGTACGCTGTATCTTCAAACTCATCATTTTCTCTTCCTTTTTCTTCTCTTGTGTTGAAGAATCGAGAAACTAACTTAGATTTCAACTGAGTTCGTAAATCGTTAGAATCGGGATTCTGCAGAAGAATAGGGGAGGCGACGGCAAGGAAGATGGGGAAATATTGTAAGGGGGTCTCAAAATTCTGGCTAAAAGGGGAGGCGGCCACTACCCTCCACCCACCCTCCGCCTCCCCCTAGCTCCACCACTGCATCTCACTGTTCATCTTCTCCATCCATTTAGCCATTTATATCCAAGTTACAGTTCACCATTTCTCCAAGTTGCCGTACCCATCTTCACTCCGGCATACCGGACACGTATCCCACACCGGTATCCGTACCATCCGTACCGGACACCGGTGTGCCACAGGAAATTGCAAGTCCAAGTAACATAGGTAACGGGTGTGCCTCGGGCTTTGGGTGCTCGAGGCTCATGGCTTAAGCGCTGCCCAGATGATGCGCCTTACTTGCAGCTAGGCGCGCCCGGCTTAGAGTGGGCTTTTTTATGATGCATTTTCTTTTTAGGCGGATTCATATGAACTAAGTGGTCCCATAAGTTAGAGATTAACATGTTAAGACTTAAGGTCTCCTAACATTAAAGATAAGTTTAGGAAATACTACCAAATTAGAGACTTGTAATACTTTAATACTCCATAACTGGGAAGACAACCTTTAATACTCCATATTTATATGACTAACAATCTTTTTGTACATCGAGATTCATCCTAATTCCTAATTTATGATCATTTACATCGTTAAGTCAACTATTACAAGCAAAATACAAAACAATAAACAAAGTTATAATGACAGACTAAAACTTAACAAGTAAAAGAGAAAACTTTTAAGTTATTTGCTTGCTTCACCTAAATACTTTTGCTTTAATTTCAAGTTTAGCTTATTTTTATACTCATTTTATATTACCTTGAGTTATATTAAAAAATACTCGGGCAAGCCCCTGACCCACTTGCGCCTGAAACAACCATGCTTTCAAAATACACATGTACTGACACAAGACACATACAGAGAACTCAAATAACCAAAAATTAACTATACACTAACTCCATGTTCCAATCACATACCTTTGCAACTACTGAATTGACCCCATTGCATGCTTGCCTTTTAAGACTCTCATGTTCAACCAAATCATCATCTCCCTTCCTCTTTGTACATAATCCTGTCCCAATGGAGCAAACATATCAGATAAGTGATTTCAGTATAGATAGAGTGAACCTTTAATAAACATGTGATCAAATAACAGTTGACTTAACGAATTTCCAGATGACATTACCTTCAGAATGTGATCCTTTTGTACTAGTGAGAACTGGGGTAGCCCGATTTAACTTGACAGGTAGTGTCTTAATATGTGGCAGACTGGGAGCTGGCTTAACTTTTGGCTGCTGTACAGGTTGCTTTTTCTTGACCTGGTATCCAATTAAACCACAATGATAATCCCTGCCAAAGTCCAATCATTTTACATTTGAAAAACTTGATACTTGTAAAGTTTAAGTAGGGGTTGGCTATTAATGTGTTTAGGTTTAAATCAGTTTACTGAACAAAAATACCAAATTAACAGCTATAATTGAATATAAAGAAACTATTTCAATTATATTATATTCCAACTGTTTCCAAAAATAACATTTCATCCATCCTAGAGGGACAGTTATAGTGGGATAGTCTATATTTCTGTTTTGGTCCACCCCCAATTATAATTGCTTTCCTATTTTACTAAATCATAGTTGGCTTCTTAGTTTCAGTATGCCCTCGTTGTACATCGCCATTAACATCATATTGAAGCAACTTCTCAAATTATACTTGGAACTTTAAATAACTAACTAGTATCAAGTTAAGAAGTTTATTAGGAAAACAATTATGTAAGAATTTTACCTACAACTATGTGACTATCATCATTTTCGGGACAGGGGAGGACATTTTTTGGAACTGACAGTGAATTTTTACATAAAATGAAAAAAGAAAAATATAAATCTTAAAATAAGGCTTCCAAATAAAATTATCAGACCTCGTTCAAAATAAATATATTAACCCCGCCAAAATAATTTCGACAAATATTGCTGAGAAGTGAATCAAAAACCACTTTTTTTCTGCTGTTTATCATGTTGCATCTTACCAGTACTCCCACGTCATTTCTTTTAACCGAGTTTCAAGCTTCTGGAAAAGGGAAGTTCTCTCAAACTCTTGTTTGTTGTGTGTTGGTTCAATAAAATTTGCTTCAAGAACACCTAATGACAATTCAAATCATCAATCACAACGAATTTTCACCAGGTTTATATAAAAAACATAAAACAAATGAAGTGTTTAAGCTTGCTTCTCACCAACCACTCCTCTACCTCTGCTGTCTGCATAGTTCACAACTGGCCAAAATGGCTGCGAAAAGAGAAAAGGGTAATATATTTAACACAATCTCTCAAGGAACGGAAATTAGCTTTAGAAACCAAGTAACATCTATAAAAAGGCACTGTATGGTTACAGGGTAGAGAGATGAAGAGGAAAAGAAAAGTAATGGGCATCAAATAGCCTCCATGAAAATTTCAATTATATAAATAAGCTAGCTCAATAACGAGTAAAGAACATGCTAAACAAAATGATAAATACCTTAAATATCCAGGTTAATTGATGTGTATGCCTAAAAAACATTTCAATGAAAGTATGCATGCACTACATGCACATCCTCAATAGAATATCAGAATACAGAAGTAGCATTGTTCTTTCTTATTACTATCAATATTGTGTTAGCAAAAACATTTACAATAATAAAAAACCAGAACATATGTTTAGCCACAGTGCAATACCCAGCCATAGCATGCAAAACGACTAGCATAGTCGTAAAGGAGCCAGTGGGTCCTTCGAGCCTAAGCACAAGTCAAGTGTCTGGTGATGCTAGGCGCAACAATAAAATAAATTACAAATAAATAGAAATAACAAACATGGAGTACCATAAATTTGCTCTCTCTCTCTCTCTCTCTCTCTCTCTCTCTCTGTATATATATATATATATATAGAGTTGTATAAATCTTTAGTTAACATAAACTTCAAAAAGCAGGTGAAGAAAAGGTAGTGTCACCAGTATTAGCCGATTCTTATGGTAGACATTGAAACCATGAATACTTAAGTTTGGAGCTTCCTTTATAAATCCGATTGTGGTTACCACCCGACCCTGCATGATTAAAACATAATTAAAAAAGATGTTTGTTAATCAATCCATAGAGGAGATTCTACTGTATTGGTAAAGTTTAAAGGAAGAGTACACAATGATATAGAAACAACTTTCAGAAACAAAACACTTAGTCAGAGATAATATCAGTTGGGATTTTTATTTTCGATTTGATTCCTTCTATTTTCCATGAAATTAAAGAGGAAAATGCCGAGATACAGAACAAGTATATACACATTCCTTCTAACTTTTGGTTTTTTGGCTGATTGGCAATTCATGTTTGACATGGCTTACTGTATTAAATTATATTCCTAACAATTAAGTAAATAAATAACTAAATAAGAACTTTTTTTACAGTCAATTGATATAACCTCTATAACTCCACCGCATTGAGGTTTATACAAGATGAGTTCTTGAAATTTCAGATCATTCGCAAGATTATGATGCTCCACAAGTTGTCCACGCAGTATAATTCTGAAAGCTTCCGGTATTCGCAGGTACAAAATTGACAGATATACCTATCAAGGCATAAAGAATAAATGATTAAAGTCAAATGTACAATTATTGGTCGAAGAGCATGAGCACATCAAGTTGCCATTGTAACTTACACGCAGGGAATAATGCAATCGGTTAGATATGTGCAGTTCATTAACTGTCTTCCAAGCAGCATGCTTTGTTGACACTTTTTTTATATCCCCGGCAATACGAATATCCTGCAACCAATCATATGATAAACCAACTCATTCAGATACTGATAAAATGAAAGGAAAAAAACAAAACAAGAACCAGTTTCAACCTCAGGATCCTTGTCAAAGTCCAGCTCTGCATTTCCATCATCACTGAACCATAAATTATAGATGATAACTTTTGTGCCATGTGGTCCAATGTCATCAAACTGAAACAATATCAAGTTTATAAGAACAATAGATGGATAAAAACAAGAAAAACATAGATTTCTCCAAGGAACTGTGGCATCTTGATTACCCCTTAAATTCTATGAAAATTCATCATATCCAATTTCTCTTTCCCCTGTTCTTGAATTTGAATGTATTTTTTATTTTAAATGTTTAGGGCAAAAGCATATAGGTTGTATGCCAACTATATTTAGCATATCTTAAAATGGATAGGATTAATTAACACATTGTAATGTAAATTATATTATAATATTTGTGGGCTTTACAAGTAAGGTAATGATTGGGATGGGGTTACATGGGGCAGGTGGCTTAATTTGCCTACTTAGGTTCTAATTTGATCCTATAAGAATATGTATTTTGGCAATTTCTTGATTAATTTTATATCCAATACTTGTTAGATCTGTTGTATACAATATTGTAACAGTTTTAACATTTTTGAATATACCCCTGCATATTTACTACTTCCTCATTTCCCCTCAGTTTCATTTCCTATACTGTTTACAAGTACCCATTTCTCAGAGTCCATTTTCATTTTTTTGTCATTTCCCACGCTAAATAGATTGTAAAGACTATTGATAAAATTTGAAAAGAAAATTGACATAATTCACAAGTCAAAACACAACAGAAGACCTTTAAAAAATGTCCTTGTAGAAATTGAATGCAGAAAGTTGGAAATGTAATGAGACATTTTGTTGGTAGCAGTTTTTTTTAAGATACGGGGTAACTTATTTGAAGTGCTTGTCGTGCAACCAACAGAAGTTGGATGAGGATCTGCTGCTTCTTAGTTTATTAGCTATATCCAGAAGGTTTGTAGTTTCTATAAATATAAACTTTAGAGTTTCCTGAATTATCTTCTCCTATCTTAAAGATCAGCTCTACATATATCCCGCATCTTTATAACAAACAATATATGCAACAAAGTCAGAAGAACAACCGAGCTTTGGTTTTCACTTGACCTGTCTAAGACTTCAAAGTACCAGGGCCTTAACTAAAGGATGAACAAGAGCAGCTAAAAATTTGGCTGCAAACTTTCGATCAGCATTTTGAGGCCTTTATGGCCTTGTATTAGGAGGATGAGGCAACAGTCAAGCTAAGAGAGAAAGAAGGGCAATTGGCATCCAACAAAGCATGGAAAACGAGCTCAGAAAATGCCAAACCTCAGAATACGGGTTGGTAAATGACTGCTAGATAAGGTTTGAACTATAGATTCTTTATTGAAACACAAACTCTTTGTACAGGATTTGAATCCTTGTCAGAATACTGTTTCAACAAATCTTGAGAGTCAACAAAGCAACTTTTCAGATTCAAAATATGTGCATGTTCCTAGCCCATCAAATGAGCACCCTCTATTGCCATGAGTAAATCTACACACATATTTGGTCCTACTTTTAACAAGTGGGAATTTAGGCACTAGGATTATACACTTTGAAGTTTGATCCTATGTTACTTGGACTTGCCATTTCTGGCAGCCCACCGGTGTCCAGCATGGACAGTACATAAACTGGTACGCCGGAAATAGCAAGGGTATAGAAAACAAAAAAAAGGCTGATGAAGAACTGAGTTTGAGAAAGGACTGAACAGTTTACGAAAACAGCAGATGGATAAGAGGAAGAAGACATTCCTTTCTTGGGAATAAAGTTAATTTTTGGGTTATTTTATATTGGGCTCCGGAATTTACATCTGGAAGAGTACAAATTACAAGCTGGAAGAGTAAAAGAGTTATTGAAAATCTAAAACGCTTCAATTAGCTTTATCCAACAGTGTATGCTACTGTTTTTTATTTATTTCTTAATCTTCACTCCATAACTCTTCATCTCCCTCCCTGTAACTAACTTTAAGGTTTTTTTTAGTTTTTCATATCCCCGTACCCGCATTCAACATTAGGACAATATGCCTGTATCCTAAATTTCTACAAATTACATACTAAACACTAGGATCCACACCCGTATTGGAAGACTGTACCCGAATCTAGGTAACATGGTTTAAAACACTTCTAAAAAGTGAAAACATTTCAGAAATAAGAATAAGAATTGTCATGAAACCAATTGGCCGAAGAGCTTAAGGCTTAAGCAGCTAGGTGAATCTCAACCTTAGCTTTTATATTATTCATGTCACTCCCCGCACACGAATACCCTGATGCTCGTCCTCTAGGTCAGAGTGGCTTTGATACTATGTCATGGAACCAATTGACCCAAGAGCTTAAACAGATAGTCATAACATTCATAATAAGTTTGGCAAAAAATAAAAAACGTACAATATAATGCAAGTCAAAAGGTGGGATCCGTAGATTGATTTGAAGGGCATAACAGACTCAATAAAAGTTTTAAAAAAGAGAGAAATTCATTGTAATATATCCTTAGCCTTAGGAGTTGAAGGACCTTAGCACTAATGTAGTTCACCTTTTTTCCATTCTACATTATTGTTGGTATTATCATTTTAAAGGAGAAAGAGCTTTGGCTTTTAGATAAGGAAAAACCATAATTGGCAGCTGGTACCTTCTAAATGAGCCATAGTTGACATGAGTTGATTAATTTTCAAGCTATGAAGTCATTCCCTAAATTTCCATCTATTTTTGGACATTGAAAGCTGTTCAAGCTCAGTAGAAGTTTAAGCACCATTTGAAAAAACTAGAACAGTCTCTACATACAATGTATATTCTCAAATGCAATATTTTGAAAGATTTCATTTCAGAGACTTATAAAAACAGACTTTGATGTTCATGGGCACCAATAACACATACACACACATGATTAGATGCATATGCTACGATAAATACAAATCCCATGGAATAAAGTGCCACCTTTTTCTTGCCAAGAGAAATAGGCTGAGAAATAAACTAAACAAAACGAAAATGTTCAATATATTGACAAAATGCCTACCTGAAGGAGATGAAATATGAAAATCTAAGACAATAAACAACAGCGACGGAGAAAAGAAAAAAGGAATCATTACTTGTTCCAGAAGCTCTTTT
>CATIWQ010111253.1:0-25662 GCA_949673415.1 Euphorbia schlechtendalii
ATATGATTCGATTAAGTCTTAGTTAACTCATTTTTTCCCACTAAAACTGAACTAAAGAATTTTTGTTTAACTTGAACTCTCTATATGATCCGATTAGGTCTTGGATAACTTGTTTCTTTTGAACCCACCAAATCTGAACTAAAGAATTTTTGTTTATTTAGGGAAGGACTAAAACTCTCTTCTTTTGACGTAAAGAGAATGAATGTTCATTTGATCTTCATCTTTGTGTAGTAAAAAAGCAACTATACCGAATCTTGAGTTTTTGTGAAATAACTTTACGTCATGTACAGGGGAGAGCAGAAAATGGAAGCCGATTGACGGATTAAATTGAATTTTATAAGGTCATAATATTTTATAGTAACTTTTTAATTTAATTTAAAGCGAACCAATATTAACCAATGCTAATATAACCGAAAAGTAAATTTTCATAAAGAATTCCAACCACCTGTTGGAGATGTTGGGATTATCCCACATCGGTATGAATAATGAGTAGTATATAAGTGGAGTAGATTGGACCTTAATACAAGCCAATTGGTTTAGTGTTAGATGAGATCAACCTCACTTATATACTCACTCAAACTATCAAGTCCAACACTCTTCCGGTCTATGGATTCTCTACATGGTATCAAAGTGAGAAGAATGTATGACAGCCGAGATCCCAGATTCGTGTATAAGTGGAGTAGATTGGATCTTAACACAAGCTAATTAATTTTGTGTTAGATGGTCTCAACCGCACTTGTATGCTCACTCAAACTATCAAGCTCAACATTTTCCGAGACTGAAGGATTCTCCGCACCCATTACTATTAGTTTGTTGTAATTATATACTAATATGCTCCCTATTATGTGGAAATTAAATTATTAATTAAGCTAAAGTTGTGAGATTTGTAATTGAAATGTATATTTCAATAATCATTAGTCGTGTTTTGTAATGAATTTAATATGATGATATTTATCAACCATTAGCTCAAATAAATATATTTTAAAAAAATTAACATGTTTTATATATTTTGTGATACAATTCAAAAAATATATATACTTTGTGATATTTTTTTATTAATAGGATCTAAAGGAAACAAAATTATTCAGTTATTATTTTTGTTGTGTATTCTAATGATTTATTTGAGATCAATAATGCAATATACTGGTTACTAAAAGTTAGTCAAATCAAAGAAAATATATACTTCCTCCGGTTGTTTTTAAGTTTCATTTGAAATTTTTATTTTGGTTCTGTTTAATGTCATTTTAGATTATTAATGTGATTTTTATAAAATAAATTCTAATTTATCCTTGTATTAATTAAAAAAGAGATTAAGTATTAATGTATTTATAATTTGATAATTAAGGAAAAAAATTCAGGAAGAATAAATAATTCATTTTATTGGTATAATAAATATTTTATTAATTTTGATTAAAACTTTTAAAGTTACTCTTAAAAAAACAGAGGAAGTAGTTCATTACATCATATATTATGTTGTTTTTAGTAACATCTGTACGAAAATAGTCAATTAGTAATTTATTTGATGAAGAAAGATATACTTCCCTATTTCATTTATTTTGTCGGAAGTTATTTTTTCTATAAAATTATTATCAAAATCATTGATCTTCACGTAAGTTGTAAAATATATACGACATCATATCATTTGTTGTCGTATATTGTTTGTAGTAACATATATATAAAGAAAGTCAATCATTAATTTTGTCATATATTGTAATGAACCATTTTACATCACGATCATTAATTATATAATCTACTGAAAGTTTGTTTTGATCAAACGAAAGATATACCTCACTATATCATTTATTTTGTTGAAAATTATTTTTAGCAAAACATAAATAAGGAAAATTAACTTCATAAATAATTTATCTTCTCGTAAGTTATAATGATTATATCTAGTATTAATAATTATGCAAACATTTTTTTCATAAAGCCATATGTTCTAATAAATTATTTCATGTTACTGATAGGTGCAAATTATGTTATCAAAAACTAGGTATTATCGGGCTGAAAATAATTGCAATTGAGCAGATTTTATGAAGTCCTGTTATTTCAGGTTTTCTGTTGAGCAAGGAGTCTCCTAGACGCTGCGGATAAAACGGAAGAAAGCGAAGAAATGTGGGCTGTAAAGGAGGAGAAAGCCAGTGATGACGTCACCAGGAGAGAGGAAATATTTCAGTTAGAAAGTAATTTTAGTTTCTTTTGGACAAACTTGGTTTGTAATCTTTTTATTTTAGTTGTCCACTTGATTACCAAGTGGGCATTATTTTATTAACTTCAAGTACAATAGTAATGATGTTGGGTTTTGTATGGTTGATTTTATTCAGCAAAACTTGGACAGCATATGATCACGTTGCTCTTTTATTTTGGGCAGGAAAAAGGTTGGAGTATATCTCATTTTCTCCGCCGCCAACTTTTACTTATCATACTACTCTTCATCTTTAATTTTTCTCTCTACTTTCTACCATTTTTACTATTCTTTTAAGCTCTCTTCATTAATGGAGTTTGTTGAAGAATTAATGAAGGATTATGAGTAGTCTTCCTTTTGGTTCAGTCTGCCTTATAAAAGGCAGATTAAGGAGATCTTCCCTTCACTATAATGTATTAACTCTTTGCTTTGTTTGATTGTTTGTATGAAGAAATGTTTATTAGTCTAAATGAAACTTGAACATTTTCATGCATAATATTAATTGGTAAGGACCGAAAGGTGACCCATTTAGTATAGAAGATCTTCATGCACTTATTTAACGTGATATTGAAAAATGAATGTTGATATGTCTTGGGTTCTATTTAATGGATACTTGACTATGCTTAATGCTACTTTGTTGGTTATATGAAGGACTGAAAAATGAAGTAAAATCAGCTGAGTAAGAAACTAAATTTGCCTAATAGGCTGTTTAGGAAAATCATGTTAAGAGATCTTGGAACAGAATTGTAAAGCAAGGTTTGTACTGAAAGTAGGGAATATTGCTTTAGACTGTCAAAATGGTGGACTGGACTAGAGCTTTCCATTTATTTTAATTCAAATCAACTCTCATTTCTGTTTTAATTATTGAATTCAGTCTTAAAGTATTAATTAAATCCCCAAATTCAAGAAATTGATATCACCTTTCCACTAACCCATTTATCATGAAAAGAACAAACTGAATTAAAAACCTCCTTGTGAGATACGATACTCTTTCTTACCATTTTGCAATTAGACACTAGTATACTTGCTAGGTGTGCTACTTTCTTAGAACAACAGTTACATTAATAATAATTATGCAGTAATTACATTAATAATTATGTAGTCTATTGAAGGTTTGTCAGATAAAAATTTATACTTCAATATATCATTTACTTCATTAGTAAAATCTACATGAAATATAGTTTACTTAATTGATTATTGATTTTATCGTAGATTATAACAAGTACTCTCATATCGCGTTCAATAATTATAATATATTTTTAAAGTTTGTCCGATAAAAGAATAGTATATTGTTTTTCTTTTTATCGTATGCTCTTTAATGAAATTTATATGAAGAAATAGGTTACTTTATCAATCATTAATCTTGTCGTATTTTCTCATATCATGTTTAGTAATTAAATAATACATTGAAAGTTTGTCACATAAAAAAATATACATGACATTATATCATTTGTTTTGTCGTATATTATTTGCAGTAACATCTATATAAAGAAAGTCGATCATTAACTTTATCGTATATTGTAATGAGTCCTTTTATATCACAATCATTAATACAATCTATCAAAAGTTTGTTTTGATCGAACAAAGACATACTTCGCTGTATGATTTATTTTATTGAAAGTTATTTTTAGCAAAACCTAAATGAGAAAAATTAACTTCATAAATTGTTTATCTTGTTGTAAGTTATAATGATTATGCAATCTAGTATTAATAATTATGCAAACATTTTTCTCATATTGTCGTATATTCTTATAATTTATTTCATATTACATTAATAATTATGCAGTCTATCAAAAATTTTTCAGATAAAAATTTATACTTTAATATATCATTTACTTCATTAGTAAAACTATATGAGATATCGTTTACTTCATTGATCATTGATTTTATCGTAGGTTATAACGAATTCTCTCATATCGCGGTCAATAAATATAATATAATTTAAAAGTTTGTCAGATAAAAGAATGGTATATTGTTTTTCTTTTTGTCATATGCTATTTTTAATAAAAATGATATGAAGAAAAGATTACTTTATCAATCATTAATCTTGTCGTATTCTCTCATATCATGTTTAATAATTAAATAATACATTGAAAGTTTGTCACATAAAACAATATACACTACATTATATCATTTGTTTTGTCATATATTGCTTATAGTAACATCTATATAAAGAAAGTCGATCATTAATTTTATCGGATTTTATCAAATGTCGTAATGAAACCTTTTATATCACGATCATTAATTATACAATCTATTGAAAGTTTGTTTTGATCAAACGAAAGATATACTTCGGTATATCATTTATATTGTTGACATTATATTTAGCTAAACCTATACGAGAAAAAATCAACTTCATTAATCATATATCTTGTCGTAAGTTGTAATGAGTTCTCCCATGTCACATGCAAAAATCACCCACTCTTGATAGGGATTTTCCTCTATGTAGGCTAGAAATCTCCGGTTATAATTCACCTGGGAGAAGATGCAAATTTTTATATTTCAAATTCTTAGAGTTGTCGATATTAATCTATGAATTCCCGAACACGATAAGAATAAATAACTTTTAGTTTCCTTATAATTATAAAATATTGCATATGCTTTTTTATTTGAGTTTATAGTATATGATTCAAGTCTTTTATACTATATACAAACTGTACACAATTATAATCTTATTATATTATTTAGTAAATTTATTTACAGTGGAGTTCCACAATTTGCCAATAATTATTAGATCCGTAAATTAATTGAAATAACAATTTTGTTATAAATTAAGGAAAATCAAACAAAAAAAGTTAAGAACATTTTAATTGGGTTATTTTCAAATGTAAAGGTTTCATATTTCTTGTTTTTCCGTTTACTTGTAAATCCTTCTAATCCACTGGAAATTTTCAACCTTATTTTAAGGTTTTTATTAATCTATTGCCCAGATTCGAAATTTTTTAATTTTCACTATATTCTAACACTAGTATTTATTAAAAAAAATTGTTTTTCGTAATATGTGTAGAACTAAGAAAACACAATAAACGCTAACATAAACATAAACTCGGAACTCCTACGAGAAGGGAGCTCCGATTAGCTCAAAGGACTACATTGGTGAGGGATTTCACTCTAAATCAAGAGACTGCATTGTGTATATTCTCTCTTAAATAGTACTGCATTGATTACAAGTGTATATATATACACATTTCATCAAACCAAACACAAAAACCCATTACATGCACCCACAAATTTACCACAACAATCTACCCAACCATATACCCAAACTATCAACTCTTCTATCAGCCCACCAACATGCCCAACTATATCAATATGTTTATCTTCGTTTTAGCTTATATATATCAAACTGTGGAAAAAAATAGTAACTTCATAAATTTAAATTTACAGCCAGAATCTGTTGGACGAAGGAGAATCAACATGATTGTTTCATTTTAGAGTTAGACGCTTTGAATTTAGTAATTACTTTGTATAAAAATTTATCTGTCGTTTCTCTAATAGGTTTAGTTTTTTCAGAATGTTAATGGTTATTAATAATCAGGCATTTTTCTTCTTTTCGTATTGTTTCAATATGAAGGTCTGCAAATCATATGCCACACTTGCTAGCTAGAGAAGCGGGATCTTCGATGATTTCTTTCATTTACATCTTTGATCAGAGTTGTATTGGTTTCCCATTAATGCTATTAACTTACTCTTCATTAAAAAAAAAAACATTTACAGCGAGAGCTCTAAATTTTTTTGGGGTAGTTATCTGATCGGTGGCAAATAAAAATTCATTTCCAGTTGTTGTTTAATTCATCGTCATCTTCGCCTATAGGGAGCAAATTAATAAGGGATTACATTAGAATAACTCGTTTGTCACAGGAGAACGAAAAGCAGACCAAAACATTGAGAGAACTTGATAATAACAATATCAGCAAGTCGGCTATAGCATAAATAAGATAAAAAAAAGATATACTATTATAAATGAAAAGGGGATACAAGTTTTGATTCAGATATAAAATCCTATCTTAATCAGGTAGAATACACATATCACTAATTCAACCTAATTAATTCAAACCAAAACCCAAAACTGTGAAAGAGACAGACAAAGCGCAAACACACCCAAACTAATAAAAAAAAAACCCCAACAACATTAATTAAATCAACTGCTAAAATAAACCGACCGACACAAACAACGACTTAAAGCCCTAGCTTCAAATCTAGGTCTAAGACGGAGGGAGGTGGCCTTAAGCTGAGCTCCAAATCAATGTCAGAATCAATGGGGACACTCGATGATTCAGCTCGAGCCGCCATTAATGCGGCCTTTTTGGCCTTAATATGGGCAAAAGGTTCCCACTCTCCGAGCAGATTCGGAGTCAGCTGATTTCGCCGGATTTTCTCCTCCGCCTCCGTCATTATGGTATCCTCCGCAGGTGCTCTGACGAGTCCCATCGGAGGTGGACCATTTACGCCGGAGCTGGATCCGGGCAAGATCAAGTACTCAGAGGGCAAGCCGTCCGAGCTATCAATTCGAATTCCCTCGATTAAGGCGAATTCGTTTTCAGTTTGGGGAGAGGGAAGAGGGGGATTTTGAACGGGCGGTGGGATATTGGGAGGTTTTCCGACCGTTTTTTGTAGAAAGCTGTCACAGTTCCGATGGCGGACAAGGAATTGAGTAGCCGAAGGGAAGGGTGGAAGGCTGCAATTGGGTTCTTCTCGTGTAGCTGATGACTCGGTGGTTTGGTCAGTATTCATGGTGAATGGCAGTACAGATATTAGAGGGAGATAATTAGAGAGACAAGAAGATGACGGATGGAAGACAATGAGAAATTTGGTCATCCTATCCTTCCTATATATAATGGAACAATAGTGTTTTTTTTTTGGGTAGCCCCGACAAAGATTTAATGAATATAGTAAAATAATATGAGTTTGGTGCAAATGGTTTCATCAAAGTTTACCGGAATTAGAGTAAATTCAACTATTTTTTTCATTTCTCAAATTTTATTTCGAAGGATTTACATTGTTTTTTTTTCCAATTATCTTCCTTTTTTTTTCATTCCCCAAATTAAATTCACTTTAAAATAATAATATTTTATTATTAAATTAACAAAATGAATAACAAAATAAAAATTAAAACCAATAAAAAAGTAAAAAGTAATATTATTTTATTCAATTCTCAAAAAAGTAATATTATCTTATTCAATCCCCAAAATGAGAATTAGATCATTCCTCATATTTGGAGAACCCATTTTAGAAATATATCATATGAAAAATTGTTAGACTTTACCATTCCCTAAATTCTTTCCTCGTTTGAGGAACCATTGAACTTGCCCTTAGAATTTGAGAGTTTCAATTCTAATGCGTGCACGTTTGGAGGATTGTTGGGAATAATATAAAGTGTCTGATTAAACTTTACCTATCAATTTAATCTACTGGGTCAAATGGTTAGATGACAAAGATTATTTCAAGTTAGAGTGTTGTAAATTTGAAAAGTTAGAAATGATTGAAATTTAGTGAACTGTGTTTCAATTACAATTTTATTATTCCTTACTGAACTTTAGAGAATCCTAATATTAAATTTGGACAACCCTTGGTAGGTAAAGAAAAACATATTTTGTGCCCTTGAACTTTTTATAGATTTTTTATATTTTTGGTTTGATAGTATTAGCTTAAACTTGACATTAGGTCAGCAACATTGGATTTTCATAGATTAATTTGAAAGAAAATAGAACATTGTAGAGTTTATTACAGGGATTTCGATCATATTTTCTTCGTTCATATTTTCTATGTGGTCTTACGATATATAAAAATTTGAACCATACCTCCAATTTAGTCTTACATATTCATAAAAGTTGTTTCACACACCAATTATATCCCATACAAGATAAATGTGTCAAATTTATGAGTAATGTTATTAAAATAAAACAAAATTGTGTATTTAATGCAGAAAAAAATTGTTATAGGGAAAATTGTGAAATTCATGAAAGTTAAAAGAATTCATTATGTGTTTTAATTATTTTTTTCCGAAAAGGAAAACGAAGAAGAAGTGGTTCTTAGAGAGGATTTTTGCTTTTTGTATACTGAGCAACGCTTAGAATAATAAGACAATGAAAATTCATGTTATTTTTATGAGAAATAGAATGATTACAGTGGGCAGAATCTTAAGTAATTTGATAGGTTCTTTTTACAGCTAAATAAATTCAAACAAGAGAAAAGACAAAACAATGGCGTGCCTCATGCCTTGTATACAAAATAAACGAGAAACAACGGGGCACAAATATAAAAAAAATATCTGGTTAAATTAATAAAGTTGCTTAAAGTTATAACAAAGGTAATCCAAAAATATAATTCTATACAGGTGTTATTTTTAGTGAATATTTTGTCTATAAAACGAAAATATCACCAGTTTTTTACATAAATAACAACTAAATACGAGCTATCACAATAATTTTGGTAGTCTTACAAAAAATTCAAATCTTGTTAGGTGTGAAAAATTTTGGAGAGCTCTCGTCCATGTATATATTTGGATGGTGAAAAATATTTCCTTATAAATTGAGATATGACTTTGGCTTTTTTACTACTTTTGTTATATTCGCATTAATGGCATTATTTTATTTAAATTTACCAATTTTAAATTTTATAATATACATCAATTTTTTATTCTTAAAAATCAATAAAATACATAAATTGATTTCTAAATTATAAAATGTTATTTTCTAGCCCTATATAGCAAGTATTATTATTAGTTTGTTATATAATTTAGGTCGCTTTTTATTTAAGAAAAATAAATTTAATTGAGCTCATTCTCATTTGCCTCTATATATTATGAATTTATACTTGGATCATTATAGTTTAACTTATTTAAGAGAAATATGCCTTAATATTCATTCTAGGTCTAATGCATCAAGATTTCCCTGAATTTGTCCATAAATATTCATTTCCACATGATTTTTTGAAAGTTTCAAATTTCATTACTTGTAAAAAATGCATAGTTTTTTATCTAAATATCACGTATCATTTTCTGATTTGAAAAATAAAATAATATATTTGAAAAATCAAACAAATCAAAAAGTGAAATGTAGAATTGAAAGATAATTTTTTATAAGAAAAGTTAATTAAACTAGTTTAGTTTCTACAATTTCGAGGAATACTTGGCTATTGAAAATAGAGGGTATAAATAGGTATTTAATGATAAATTTAGGGATTAGAGTCCATTCAGCCCAAAAAAAATGTATGACACGATACCTCACAGGTGGGGTTGAGGATATGCTAAATACTTTTATCAATCACATCATCTTATTATATAAAAAAATATTACACATATAAAAATAATAAAATAATTATGTATATTTAGAACCACACGTGGAATGTGCTGAGATAGGTCTGTCATTTTCTGATAAAAGTAAAATTTCGCTATTAAACTTGAGGAATAGCAAAAGTGTAATGCAATATTTTTATAATTGAACAAAAGTGAATAAAAATTCACTTTTACTCTATTAATATTGATACGAACTTATATAAAAATTTAATCCTTCGAAAATGTAACCTATGATATATATAAATTGTTGTTACACCTTTTCATTTATGTATTCATAAAATAATTGAAGAATTTTTTTTGAAAGAGATAAAACAAAGTATCTATCTCAATAACGTGGTTCATGTCGAGGTTAAATTAATATAAAGATGAATAAGACAGTAAAATCATGTCTTATGAACATAGATACTTCAAATAGAAAGTGTGTTAACTCAAGAATATAATGTAAGGGTGGAGAGAGGTAAACAATAAATTACTTGAACGAAATTCATTCTCATATCACCTTAGATAAAAGATTCATGATGGACAAAAAGATTCAAGTAGTCGACCACAACCAACCCATGATAAAGGCCATGTTGTTGGTGTTATTGTAGTTTAACACTAAATTAATTTAAACACTTAAGTTGAGCAAAAGTAAAACTTGTTTAGCACATAGCATTGTATATTTTGTTTATTCATCGAAATAAACTAAATTATACTTATGAACTCGCTCATGATTTCACTCTAAAACTAGTTTTAAGCCTACAATAATTTGAATAACTTCTTCTTATAAAAAAATTGTGAATTAAGCTTGCATTATTAAATAAAAAAACCTTACTATTCGAATATAGATTGCAAATCTTTAACACTAGTTTAACACATTGAATACTTAATTAAACATATAATTTGATTTATGATTTTCCGATTATTATGATTCAAATACAAAGCTTATAAGTAAAAGAGATTACTTTTTACCTCTTAATAATTAACATATAAAATATTACATCTCATAAAAAAATAAATAATTACAAATAATACATAATATTTGGTAGATTTTTCAGGAATCCCCAGTGATGGTTATGGAGTTAAAAAATCTTTCAAATATGAGTACAATAATCCCATCTTGTTAAGGATATACGATATCAGAGATAATTCAAGTCTTCATCCTCATGCTACCGAAATTTTTATCTAAGTTTCTTATCCCTGTCAATGTGTACATGGATCCCCATTGAATTTTAGGGAATCATCGCCTCGTTTACAACTGTAGTTAATGTAACAAAAGACACTTAAATTGAGGGGCAGAAAGTGTTAAAAGGAGGCAAATAACATCACCCTAAAAAATTGTATTTTGTGAATTATATGAGATATCAGTGTATGTGGTCAACATGAGCGAGATTATAGTTAATTATCCAATAATTGATGTATATGGAAAAAAAATAACTGAGTTACCTCACTGATAAAAAAATATTGGAATAAAATTATTTGCATTTGAATTGTGGTTGGTTTGGTAACAAATGCAATACCTTGAAAAGCCAAATTTTCTCATATATGTTATTGTTAATATTTTGTCTGTTATCTACCTAGGCTTTGTGCGTTACTTCTTAGAAATGAAAATCATTTTGAATAAATAAAAAATTATCTGTCTTTGTATTTATATAAATGTACGTCAAATAAATTTCTATGAATTTGACTACTATGTATTTAGTCAATGATTAATTTAATTTACTGTAGTATAATTCTAATTATGTACTAACATTTAAAAAAGAATATTTAATTTTATGGAATGTTGTTGAAATCTCATGATTTTTTAAAAATTTATATACTAACTTATTTTGATGACATGCTGAAATAAACATATGTTGATTAATTATTAAGTTTTTAATAATTTAACATAAACGCAGTCATTACTTTCCTACTTGAACTTTAAAATAATTTTTCTTAGTGAGCTACAAATTATAAAAAATTGCTTACTTTTTCATAAGTCAAATTGCTTTGAAATGACAAAGCATCTTTTAGGCAAAGAAAATAAAATAATATGATACATCGCGAGTTAGCTATGTTTTCTGTTAATATATTAAATTTTTATTTTCGAGATAATTGGCACGTTATTGAAGACTTTTATTAATTTAAAAATTCTAAATGATAAGAATGCATGAGAGCTATATATGTTAATGTAAATGTACATAGAAAGAAGACGGGGATTATCCTATTTTTGGTAAAATTATAGCAGCATAGAAAAAGCATTCAAATGTAATTCGAACTCTTGTATTAATTGAATATAGGTAAACTAATATATAAAAATATTTGTCAATGGAGGGCATGGAGTATGTATTTTAATGAAAATATAAACAGAACTTCTAATATACCTTGGGAATAAAATCAGTTGTCCTTAACTTTTGAAAAGATAAAAAAGAAAGACTAATTAATGCACTCCAAGAAGTAAACTGGGTAAATAAAAAGGAATAAGAGTTGGGATTTTTTACGATGATCAGGACCATTCAGGTGAAATTTACTACATTCTTGAGATTATGACATGCGTGTGATGTTTTAGGATTTTTGGCATCACTTATATACATATTAAAACTAAACAGGTGAAAGCAAATCATACCTCAATAATGTAAAGTCATTGTATAAACTCTCGACAAGAGTTAGAATAGCTAATTTCATTCCATATGATAGTTGAAAGAAATGAAAAAAAAATCCAAATAATGATAATAAAAGAATGTTTCTTCAAAAAAATATTAAAAGAATGTTCACCCAAAAATTTAAACGCTCAAGTTAAGAAATATTTTTTCAATGGTTTTTTTTATGTGCAAAATATTTAATTTTGTAACCATCTCTAAATGCTTTCATTAATGTTAGCATTGTTTCATCAATATAAGGAACATTTTATGCTTATAATCAACCACGTGGAATTCCAATGTAGCTAAAGATTTTACATATAATACATTTCAACTAATATCTTTTACGTTGATGATATGACAGAGTTGTTCAGTTTCTTTTATAATATTGTTTGATTGAGGAGAAGAGAAAAATGAGAGGTTTTAGACTTTTACGGCTTCTCAATTTAGGTGAATGAGTGCAAAAAAATTTCAAAGTAATTTTTTAATCTTTTTGCATGCTTAGTAATAATTAGTAATGTTTCCAATTGAATTTTTTCATTAAAATAGAATTGAATTAAACAATATACAAAGTACAGAAAGTTCATAATAAATTCAAGTATGATAAAGTTTATTTTGCTGGAAAAAAAGGTCTGAGGTACCAGCTGCCTAGGAAATTACTCTTAAAATCAGCTATATTTTCTTCAGTGTATGATAGTACTAAACGCATAAATTAGTAATTAACAAGTTACATAGATTAATTCACCGCTGAATAAGGTTTAACGATTAATTGTATAATAGACAAGAAAAATCCCAAACAGTATCACATTTGGGGAACGTATACATCATATATTTTATAAAGATATTGATTATTCTAATGAGGTGTGGGCGTGTGCAATGCAGATGCTTGCATTAATTTTAAACAGTTTTCTTATTGTATTTAAAAAAAAAAAAAAAAAAAAACTCAATCATTGCAAGGCAGCTCTGAATAATTAAACAAAAAGAAAAGAAACCATAAAAAGGCATGAAATAGAAAACAAGACCTAAGATACTTGTACTACATTAAAATAGTAGTACACAAACATAGCAGTGCAACTCTAAAAAAGACAGACACATAAACCATAATAATAGTATTAAAAAAGAAAAAACAAAAACATAAACAGCTGCTGATGAACTCTTGCAGACAAAGCCAGCAGGATATCCTCCTGAAGCAGCCACTGTACTACAACAACAAACCCAAACCCAAACAAACCAACAACACCATATCCTTCTTATTTACAAACCACAAATTCTAATGATTTTCTCCATTTCGTAGCTTTAAATTTAGATCCAGCTCCGAACCCTTGTCGTCAGCCAAAACAAGCTTAGATCTCTTGCCCCGAATCCCCTTGCCTTTGTTGGCCACAGCAGGAACCCCGAAAGGGACAGCATTTGTTGTTCCGACAACAATCCCCCTAGCAACAGCGCCACTGGTTCGGACAGAGGGAACGAACCCGAAGGGGACGGGTCGGGCACCCACAGCCGGAATGAAAGAGATCGGGTCCGGGTCAAGAACAACGTAATCATGCTCCGGACATTTCTCATCATGCCCAGATATATTAATTATATTTTGCGGAATGTGAAGTAAAAGATCAGGGCGTTCTATGAAGTGGGGGGGCTGGTTAGGGTCTAGGGAGGGGCCGAAGGCTGTGGAGCACCGGAGACAGTAAAAAGGCTCCATTGGCCTGCTGGAACTAGCCGAGCAGGAACCCATGGGTTCTGGTTCGAAGGTAATGTTCAAGTCAAAATTGTTTTTATTATTTTTTTCCATTGTTTTTATGTTAGAGAGAAGGGAGAGTGAGATGCTGAAGAGAGAAGAGGTGGGTTTCAATGGCTGTGAGAGTGGTGCTATTTATAGCTGAAATGGGGCAGAATCAGATGAATCTCTTTTCACTGTTTTGAGTTTATTACGGTTTAGGCTGTCAAATTTCAGAAGGGTTCCCTTTTCTTTTATTGGTATCTTTCTAGTGTTGCCAAAATTTAGTCTTCATTATATATTATAAATTGATAGTACAGCAATGTTACAACCTTTGGTGAATTGTATTGTAGAATGTAGATTATATGTATGTGGATTCGTAATACTTAGTAAGAAAAATAAATTTTATAACAACACAAATTCATTTTCATACTAATAAGTTAGGATAGCAATAAGCAAATATAGCAACACTTGCTCAAATTTAGTAGTCGTGTAGGAATCAACCTTTACATAATTCTTCATACATAGGATAAGTTTTTTAGTTTAAGTTCCTTAGCAAAAACAATTTTTTTTTGTAAATGTAATTTATTTGTTGGAATTAATAAAGCATAACTGATAGTGTCATAATCAACAAATACAATTCAACATCAATCTTAAAAGTTTTTTGAAGGAAATGTGTAAAGACCGTAAATTTCTTTTTCTCAGAAAACAACAATTGTGAATCGATTATAATATGACAAAATGAGGGTTACATTCCGACAAGATATTTTTGTTAGTCAAGTTAAAAGGATTTATACTGAAGTGATAAAATCAGTAACTACACGTGTAGATTGTACTTCACGCTTAACTGATACATCGTAATAGTTTTCTAGCTATGACAGACATATTTTACGAGATCCTTAGTCGGGTTCCAAAAAACCTATTTTGATACTCAAGTAAAAAAAGTTATTGAAATACTAAAAAAGTACTAACTTAAAATGTACTTCACGATTAACTTGTACAGTACCTTAGTTTTCTAGCCATATTAATAACATATTTACGTAAATAAAAGTTGGATTAATCTGACAACCGCTCCGCGATACTTAATTAAAGAAGTTATATTACCAAAAATCATAACAAGTACTATAGAGTTCACTTCACACTAGCTTATGCAATATCGTAATCTAGTAACAATATGGAGACTCATTTATCTACCGGATACAATTTTACCATCAATTTAGAAATGGATCTAGACCGAAACAAATTATGTAGAGTTCACTGCACACTTAACTCATATAGTATTTGATTTGTAACATATTGATTAGTTTGATCATTTACCATTTTAATTGAGTACATTTCACATTCAGTTGAATCAGGTGTTGTAGTTGTACATTGTGATTAAACTAGATTCGAGAATAGTATATAAGCAATGTAACACAAGTCATTTGAAAAAAAAAGGTGAGGCAGTGTGTAAAGTGTGAAGCAAGAATATAAATTTGTCATTATTGGAAGGAACTGAGAAAACAAAGAAAAATCACATGAAGAAGAAGGAGTATGCATGGCATCGAGTTTCGAGCTTTAGGACAGAACAGCAAACTGAAGTTCAGTTCAAGTTGAATTGTCTTATGTTTGTTTGTATTTATTCAATTTCCAGTTAAGCCCTTCCCTACTATTCACCTCAACAACATTCAGAAACCGAAACCAAAACTCTGCTATTTTATTGTCGTTATATGCACCCCTATTCTTATCCTATTTCTCTTTATTCCTTCTCTTTTTTTTCAATTATTGTTCCAGTTCAAACTTCAAAAACGATTATCTCTACAATTTTATTTATTATTATATGTTCTACCTTAGCTTTCATAGTAAAAAATTCTTATAATTCACCCACATGTATAATTGATTTGCAATATCATTTTGCAAAAATCAGTGTTCAAAACATCATAATTATCTTATCAATTTAAATGATAATATTTGATTGAAAAATTATAGTTAATTTACAAAAGTAGTTTTTTGCTAGAGAGGGCAAGTAGAAGAAAACCATAATTATTTGAGATAAAGTTCTTCATTTGATAGTTAGATATGCAAACAAAAACAGATAGAGCCCATTGGGTCATTGGCCCCTTCTATTTCTCAGGGTTATACATGTAATTCAGTAATTGTAAAACTATAATTCAACCCCCAAAAATTTTTTCTTTTTATTTTCAACATGAAATGAATTTTCGCCCCTAGTGTCACTATATACCTCAGATATCTTTTCTATATATTATAACTGTCAAATTGAACTTCTGTAGTATCGGAATTGATAATTTTTTTTAATATAATTGGTGGACTTTAGAAGAAGTTGATTTTGAATGCGAGATTGAGAGAGCTTCCATAGCTCTCCCAACAATCCCTCTGATGATGAATTGGTAAAAAAATGTAAATAAAATTTTGAAAACAAAGATGCTCTAGAGCGCGAATTATATGCAGAAATCTAACCACCAATTAGTATTGACTCAAAATATGCTTATTGTATTATTGCATTTACATCAATATTGAGAAAATAACTGTAAATTCCATTTTCTGTGACATTCAATAAAAATTCAGTTTCATAGGCTCAATTCATATATAAAGGAACAATGTAACAAATAAACAAAAAAATTTTATCCATATTTTAGATTAGCTTGTGAGATTGCAATTCAAAACCAGATAACATATATTTAAAATTATAATGACTCTAGTTTCGGGGCTCCTACAGGCTACTGGTCTTATTCTGAATTATTGTATGGACTTTGTTAGACTGTTTTAAATTTGTGCATAGTGTTTGTGGGCAGGTCTCTGAATCAAGTCGCTCATTTGTTAACTAGGGCAGCTAGTTCTTCGACCAATTGAAGGACTTGGAGGAATTCCTGTCCATCTTTTATTAGGACTGTTAACTGACTATCTCCTTCTGTAAAAAATATTTAAGATATTATATTACTCCAAATGATTTACTAGCTAGCCCAACGTAAATGATAATTCTCTAATGTTCATATTGAATATTAGAGCGATGTTGTCTCGCTCTGCAACCATTTATTTCAAAATAAATGGTTGGGATTTGTTTCATATATCCTAGTAAAATACTATAATTTTTTTTTGTTGTTGTTGTGCAATGAACATTATCGACTCTTCATCACCAACATATGTCCTAGAAGTCACCTCCAGCTAATTATTTCAGATTCATTTTGATAAAATTGAAATAATGAAATTCAGTAGAAAAAAGAAATTCACTGTAAAAAAGGACAGCCATTTGAGCTGTAAATTTAGCAAGCTGATCTCAACAGCAAATATCTGTTGTTGTATTGTAGTATAGAAATAAGACCAACACAGCCATAAACAGGATCTTCAACTCTGCACTATGCCTCATAATGTAACGAATCTGAAGCACTTCTTCTTCTCAAATACTTGCACGTTGCACAACGCCCTTCTATCATTCTTGCCAGTCTCTCTAAATTCTCTCCTATCTAAATCAATCTGTTAACATAGGGGTGAAAGATACAACGGCTACTTTATTTAAAATGTGCAAGGATTTTCTGAAGGAAACCTCCTTAACAATGAAATTTGATATCTAAATAAATTAAATAATGGAAACAATCAAGACTAGTAACAACTTTCGAATTTAAAAATTGTATTTGGGAAGTGCAGTTGTAGCCATAAATTGGAACCAACGACTAGCTAATTATTTTTTTATGTGTAAATGGTTATATGCTAAAGTGACTGAGGTCTTAGCATAATGGTTAAAACGGAAACTGTGGACTCTAGAAGTCCCAGGTTCGAGTCACATCCGGGGTGGGTTGGGGATTTTCCTTTCAATTTAAATGAGGCAAATTTTTTTTAAAAAAAAAATGGTTATATGCTAAAGAAAGGCTCATCAACCCAACTATGTTGGCAACACAAGCGACTTCCAAGACGAATAACCAGAGAATATCAATAAAAAGAAAAGAATGAAGCTACAATAGTAGCGTCATAGGGGTTACAAATAAATATCAGAGTAAGAATGAGACATGTTGCTTATTACATTTTAAAATAAACCAAGTTTGGTGAATGGATTGAAATTAAACATCTTCTGAAAGAGAAGCTTCTTGAAAAATGATCTTGTTCCTGCATTTCCAAATTTCCCAGCAAATAACAAACCGTAGAGATGTACCAAATTGCTTATGAATTGTAGAACAAAAAGGACTTCTCCAAAGAACAAGAAAGTCTATGGCTCTGAAAGGTAATACTGACTGAATCATGATCCATTTAAACAAGCGCCAAATCTTATAGCTCTCACAACAATTAAAAAAAAGAACATGTTCTTGAGTCTCAAAATAATTGCAATTGACACAGGATGCATCATCCCAAGAGATAATATGAATATTTGCCAAAAGAGAATGAGTAGGAAGTCTATTATGGAAAACCAACCAACTAAAAAATTTTACCTTGGGCAAAATAGAAGCTTTTCACACAATTGAAAAAGGAATTTCAGACGTACTAGGGCTGGAAAAAATGCATTAATCAGCTGAAAAAATGCCTGCAGAAAAAGGCATTAATCTACCATTGGTGTTCCAAGAGGGCATCCAAAAAAGTAGGGAGCTGATTTTCAAAATTTCCAGCATACATAAAGCTGTTGGACGTAAATTTCTAGTCCAAAACGGTCTGCCTGTAACATTATCAGCTACTAAATAATTCCAAGCTTCAACAAGAGAAGAATTCGGATCTGTTACCAACGCAAACAAGTCTCCAAACTTATTTTTCAAGGGCTGACTACACCATTCCAAAACGAGTAATTCCTGCCATCACCAATTTGAGCTGAAGTTCTCGTTATAAAAAAAGTCCCAAATAATTGATTCTTTTATACAACAAGTAAAAATTCCTAGCCAAATAGGTGACAATACAGAGAAATTGAAGTAGAAAAACCACAAGGACGAACACAAAATGAGTTCCAAAGGGGTGATTGATAAATTGAACAAATTTTCCAAATCCATTTCATAAGCAAAGCTACAATTGCTGACATTGAGTTTAGCCATTTTCAGTCCCCCTTTAACATAAGGAAGGCAAATGCTATCCCAACTGACCTTGCAAAGCCCTTTCACATCAAGGTCGCCCTTTTACAAAAAGTTTCTCATAGAGAAATTAACCCACTGTCTTATAAGTGGTACGTTTATGGAGTTTTAGTTAAAATTTTGATAATTTTTTGTAATTAAAATAATGAACCGTCTATTGTTCCGCTATTTAATGTATACTTCATGTTATACAGGAAACTTAAGTTTATGAGAATCATAAGTTTGTGGTACGCAGTATTAAATCACTTTATCACTTTGTGGTAGTCTATGATGAGAATTTACCCAACATTTTTACTAATAAATTCGATGTGATGAACCAATAGATATTCAAATTGTTTTCCAAATCAGTATTTTAGAATCCCTCCGCCCATGGGATATGGAAAATGATTCTCTAAAGTTTAGATTCAACTTTAGAGTAAATGTGGGTCAATCCTAATCTTTCATTTCAAAATATGTTTTTTTATTGCTTGGTATAGATTTTAAGAAACATTTTTTATTTTTAAATAATTAAAAAAAACTAATTTAAGAATATTTAAAAATTTATGAGATTGATTCATTTGATCAAATCATTAATATGACATGTTCTCATAAGGGAGATTTTGTTTTTGAGCATCAACACAATTAGAAATTGTGTGACAAACCTTACTTTAAACATGAAAAAAATACCTAAAATACTTATTATATAACGACAAAAGGATTAGTACAGCTTTTCTAAAAACTATATTACATATCCAGAAAATATGTTCTCATGGAATGCAATTTGGATTTATTCAGTTGATTTATGATGCAGCGAACTATCAAAGAATAATCGAAACGATAAAATTATAGTCAAGTCTTGAAGAAATCGTAACTTCAATAGAAATACAACTCTTTTTAAATCTCTAGAAATTGCAAAAACTAGAGAAATGAGAAATTTCTTCTATATTTTATTATGACAACAAAAACTGCAATTGACATTGTTATTCCCCTTTATATAGGTTAAGGAAACTAGGAGTACAAACCCAGAATTAAAAGACAAGCACACGAACTTTTCAGTTTTGCAATTTAACCCTAAAAATGGAAAAATGCGAATTTAAAGGCTCAAACGATGTATTTTGATTAAAAAACGACGTAGTTCATCACGCAATGTGTTTGGAAATCCTCATTTTTTACTATCAAAGGCGTATTGTTGTTTCTTGATTAATTCTTTTATTGTTCTACTCTGCATCAAAGACCGACAAGTGGGATCGAAGATTAGATGTAAACAAATAAAAGGGTTTCCAGAAGCACAAATGTGTGATTACAATATTGTAGTAGGAACAGTTTATGTAATGTAAAAATATAAGATTCAATTAAATGCCTCAGAGAAGCATGGACTTACATTTGCAATCAAAAAGTTCAATGCATTCAACAAATGATTGCCTCAATCAAGAACCATTGTAATTCCAGACAACAATGTTTCAAAAATTGCGCAAAATAGTCTCTGATATATTTTTCTCTTCATAATATAAAATTTTAATAACCTAATATTCAGAGCCTCAAATTCTCATCCAGCTCCTTGTCAATGCTTGTTTCATCACTACTCTCATCATCATCATCATCTATTGTTGCATCACTATCATCATCGTCATCGTCATCGTCATCGTCATCATCATCATCATCATAGTCGCTAGAGGTCTTATCATCAGAACAATCATCATCCGTGGAGTAAGTCCAAGCACGCTTCAAATTCTTTCTACGAACCGACTCATCATTGTTATCAACAGCAGGAACAACAGGACTCCCAGCAACAATCCCCGAAACAACAGCAGAAGAAGCATTGGTTCCAACGTGGGGAACAAATGGGATAGGGCAAGAACCAGGAGAAGGAACAAAAGAGATAGGGTTTGGAGAAAGAACCGGGAAATCATGTTGACTACAGTTCTCTACATGTTCAGACACACAAATGGCATTGTCAGGAACATGAACCATAAGGCCGGGACGTCGGACGAAATGTGTGGGAAAATTAGGGTCCAGAGAGGGACCAAAGGCTTTCGAACACCGGGTGCAGTAGAAAGCACCCGCTGGCCCAGCGCTCAACCTGATATTGGTATTGTTTGCCATTATTACGAGGAAAAAAATGGTAAAGAGAACTGAAAGAGAGAGAGAACAGGTGTGTTTCAATGGCTGAGAGTGGGGTGGTATTTATAGCTGAATAATCTTACTCTTGTGAGATGTAGTCAAATTTTGACGTTTTTTTCTCTTTATTTTATTGGTTTCATGTCAATGTTGACAAATTTAGTCCAACATTATATATCTTAAAACTGTCAACGTTAGGTAGATGGTATTTTTGATTAATTTATTAATTATACATGGTATGTAGATACATAATACTTGGTAAGAAAAGAAAATGTTATGACAATACAAATTTATTTCCATAGTTAGTATAGCTTCAAGTAAAACATGACAAACATATATTAAAAAACAGATTCTCGAATGAGTTGATGGTCAAACATTAGAGTAATATTGTTTCTTATCTCTTCTGATCATAGGAAAGAGAATGAAAAAAACATTTTCAATTCATACATTTCATTTTGAAATGTAAAGCAAGGATTGAGCCAACATTATTCTAGTATTTGACCTCAACATTAGAGAATCATTTTTCATATTCAAAATGGTTCTTTTCAAATAATTTATTCAAAACGGTGTGGTCGTATACCTAATTCTGTCCATCAGGATAAGTTAGTCGGATTGAGTTCCTCAGTGATTACAACAAATTTATTGTGTTTGGATGTAAATAATTGGTTAGAAATTTAAAAACACACTTTAGGTTACGGTATAGTGCATACCATAAATAGATCTTACAATTTAACTTAATCGAAAAAAATTCTATGACATGTGTAATAAAACGTAAATTTCTTTTTTTAAGAAAACGAGTTTACAAGATACTTCACATTTAACTTATATAGCGACGTAGTTTTCTAGCTATAAAAACAACACTTGATCCATTATTGGAGTTAGATTATAAAATTGCATCTTGATATTTAAATCTAAAAATTTGTTGTAATACTAAAATAATAACTTAAGCGTAAGTGATCAATGGGGTTGGTCCAAGTGGTAAATAACTTGATATCACTTAAATAAGCTTTTATGTTTGGGCCTTGTGAACGTGAAAATCTTTGTTGGGAGACTCATCCATCATATCCAGATGTGCAATCCAGATCGAATCCAAATATAATCGGGACAAAGCTCCTGGAAACCAGATGGGAAACAAAAAAACTTAAGTGTAAAGTGTACTTCATACTTAGCATTTATATTGACATAGTTTTCTAGCCATATATAATAATACAACATATTTACATAGATAAGAGTAAGATTTCGACAACCGCTCTGCAATATTTCGTTAAAGAAGTTATTAGAATGTCAAAAATAATCAATGCAGGTATTATGAAGTTCATTTCTCATTTAGCTTATAATATTGTAGCTTGATTTAACATAAACCGGATAAAATTTTAAAATTTTGATCAATCAAAATTCAACATAGAATTTAAAAAGACTTTTTTATGGAATGTGTAGAGAAAAAGGAAATTTTTTTTTAAGAAAACACAATTATAGATAATTAAGTACATACATACATACATACACACCCACACACATATGTATGAGTGTGTGTATGTATGTATGTATGTATGTATGTATGTATGTATATGTGTGTGTGTGAAAATGAGAGTTAGATTTCAGTAACATGTTTTTTGATACTCTAATAAAAAAATATGGAGTACTAAAATGTATCACCACACGTGTACAAGGTACTTCACACTTAGTTAAATAGTTTTCTAGATAATATTTTCTCCAGTTTTGGCGAGTTAGATTTATAAAAACTGTATTTATATATTTAAATCTAAAAAGTTATTGTAATACTAAATGACTAACATAAGTGTAATGTGTACTTTGTACATAGCTTATATATTACCGTAGTTTTCTAGCCATAAACAATAATATAACTTATTTACGGAGACAAGAGTAAGACTCTGGAAACCGCTCAAGGATACTTGGTTAAAAAAATTTATTTAATGCCAATTATCAATGTAAGTATTGTGGAGTTCACTTCACACTTACCGTAGCTTAATTTCTAGTCAAAATATGGAAACTCGTTTATTTATGAGATACATATTTACAGTTAAATCTTAGAAATAAATATTGAAAAGGATCTTGGCCTACTAATTATATATCGTAGAGTTTACTTCACACTTAGCTCACATATAGTATCAACAGGTTCTTAACATCTTGGCTAGTTTGAATCTTTTACCTTTATTATTTAGTAAATTTTACATTAAATTTGTAATTTAGATCACGTTTCTTTCAACTCATTTTCAATGAGATATATAAACCAGTGTTTTAAAAAGCGTTAGGCGCTAATCGAGCGGCCGAAGGTGAATCGGAGCCTAGGCGGAGATTAATCGGGGCCTAGG
Organism: Euphorbia schlechtendalii; assembly: GCA_949673415.1. Lineage (NCBI taxonomy): Eukaryota > Viridiplantae > Streptophyta > Magnoliopsida > Malpighiales > Euphorbiaceae > Euphorbia > Euphorbia schlechtendalii. Next base: position 23,266 of record CATIWQ010111253.1, read on the forward strand.
TGGACTTAGGCACTAGTCAGTAGGGTATAGGTGTTCAAAATAGCGCGTAAACGAGGCCTAGACGGACCTAGGCGGGGGTTTTTAAAACAGTGATATAAACTTATAAGTTGAAAATATAATATACTAAAATGTTATACTTTGCACATCTAATTAAAGCAATTGTGAAGAATGGATTTGAAAAGTATGGGAATATCACAAGAAAAAGGAGTTGGGTTTAGTTGAATTGTATGATGTTTGGTGTGACATGTATTTAATAATTTTACAATAATCGTGTCCCACTTATATTATACAGTAATAATTTGTAAACTCAGTCTAATTATCTTATCATCAAATCATAAATTCAAAATTCTTTGTGTAATTAATTATTTGAAATTTTATCATATTATTAATAAGATAAAGGAAAGGAATGACCCCAATTTGAAAATATTACTTTTTTTGAAAAACAATTTGACAATGTTAGGGTGAGCAAAACTCGGTTCGGTTCAAAAACTGAACCGAACCAAAAACTAAACGGGGGGAATTTTAGAATCGAAAACCGAACCAAATTATTTCGGTTCGGTTCGGTTTTCGGTTCGACTCGGTTTTAAACCAAAATTATATATTTTTATTTTAAATTAATTTTTTTTTTCCATATATTAATTTTTTTAACATAAAATAACTAAAAATCAATATAAATATTTTTAACACATGTAATTTATTGTTGATTTGAAAAAGAAACCTTAATTTTCAAGTATTAAATGAAAATTGAATATGAAAATAATTATTAAATTAATTTAAAATTAATTAAAATTTATATTTCGGTTCTCGGTTTTTTTGGTTTTTTTTCCAAAAATCGAGAACCGAACTGAAAACCAAATTATTCACATACATGGACCAAGAACTGAACCAAATTAGTTCCGTTTCGTTCTGTCCGATCCGGTCCGGTCCGGTTCTCCGGTTCGGTTCGGTTTTATTGGTTCTTTGCTCTCCCCTAGTTAGAATCTTCGAACCTAGTTTCCTTTGAATTCAGGTACATTATAAATTAGATCTGGCCAATCATAAGAATAATAAAAACTATTCTTAAATCTACACATAGAAGTTGTGTGATTTTTCTTTCCACAAAAGTTGCAGAAGACCTTCACAGATTTTCTGGCCTTTTCTTTCTGTAGAGTTCTGGGAGATGGACAAAGATTAAAAGGTTCCTGAAGTGGTTGCCTCTGAGGTATGACTCTTCTTCTGGCTTATAGATATCTCTGAGTCATCTTTTGATAACCTCCTTTCTGATGACTATCTACATCATACCTGTATCCATACTCCTTATAGCTCCTTTATCTTGAAGCTGAGGATTCACCTTGATATATCCTTTGAACATTTTGCTTCAGAGAGGTGTTTATCTTCTGAGGATCCTTCTACTCTTGTGAATGTTCCTTCTTCTGATGTTGTGCCTTTTGCTGAGGAGGCTCATTCTTCTTAGGTACTGATTTTACGAGCAGAGTTATTTTACCAACATTACTCTTCTGCTGAGGTTAGTAGCATTGACTCCCACCAGAACCAATTCTTTCTTGAGCTTCTCAACCTCAGTTTCAAGCTCTCCTTGTCTCTTGTGAATAGCTCTGGTAGAGTTATCTCTAGCTATATCTCGGATACAGAAGTCTTCAAAATCTTCTTCCAGAAGCTTCATATGTTTCTTGTTTTTCTTAACCTGCTTATAGATTTGTGCAAAAAGTTGCATGATTTCATTAGATATATTGAGTTTGGAATTTACCTCATCATTTTCCTGAGATTTTTCTTCTGAAGATGAGACTTTCTCCGTGCTGCTATGCTAGGACTCAACTGTTGGGTACATATCATCTTCAGCTATGAAGCATATCTGAGCAGTTTCTTCATTTTCTAAAAAATCTGCAGAGCTCTCTTCTTCACTGTCGCTCCATGTTACCACCATAGCTTTCTTTCCTTTATCCTTTCTTAGCTTTGGGTAGCTTGATTTAATATATCCTTCCTGGTGACATTTAAAACAAGTTATAGGTTTTTATTTTCACCTTTGGTTTTCTCCTCAGATATCCTGAACTTGTTTTTCTTTTGGAAGTCCGACTTCTGAGGAAAGCTGCCCTTCTTCTGGAACTTTTGAGGATTCATTGAGTTCTTCTTCATGAACTTCTTGAATCTTCTGGCCAGCATGGCCATATCCTCATCATCCTTTGATGAGCTTCCACAGACTTCTGCTGCTCTTAGGATTATTGCCTTCTTTCCTTCAGACTTTGCTTTTTTCTTTCTTCTGAAAATTCTGCATAGAGATCTCATGAGTGATTAAAGAACCAATGAGTTCATCATACCTATAAATTGTGAGATCTTGAGCTTCTTCTATAGCTATCTTCTTAGCTTGCCATTTCTCAGTTAGACTTCTGAGAATTTTCTTCA
>CATIWQ010111297.1:0-18222 GCA_949673415.1 Euphorbia schlechtendalii
ATCATTCAAGCAAACATTCAAGTTTCTTTTGTAGAGAGCTTCCTACAAAAAGAGTTTAAGAGAGTTTCCTCTTGTAGAGTAATTTATTACCACAAGAGAGTAATTGGAGAAGGGGGTTGAGTAATTTTACATTGTGAGTAAAATTGGGGTGTTTCCAACTATCTTCTAAATTAGTTTATACCTCGAGTTTGGGTACACTTGAGAGAGCTTGTATTTTGTATTCCCATTATTTATTAGTGGAGTTATCGGTGCCCAGTGGTTTTTTCCCTTTCAAGAATTTCCACTTAAATCTCTGTGTCTCTTTATTGCTTTAGTTATTTTACTTGTTGTTGCGAATCTATTTTAGTTAACACATATCACCCGGTTACCGAATTATCTCTTCGGGACCTAACATTAAATTCATCATAATCTTTCAAAGTGAAAAAATTCTTGAAATTGAGTGACAATTTCAAAAATTGAATATAGTATGAATTCTGGACCCTATAATTTAATGATGTGAAGGTAAAAATGAATTTAATGATTGTGAAAGGAAAATTATAATCGATTTGTTATTACCATATTTCTGAGTTTTAAAATTGGAATCTTTATTGAATTGTACAATTTAATTAGTAGTTGTATTTTTCATTCAAATGTCATGATTTTCCAACTATCTATTTTTTTGTTTCCATCAATAATTCAATATCGAATTTCCGATTAAATAATTAATAATTAGTAATATAGAATTGCCGATTAATTAATTAATAATTAGTTATATAAAACTTATAAAAAAATTAATTATTATAATTAGCAGTTAGTTCTAAAAAAATATGAGACGTCGAATAGTTTTAATGCAACTAATCTAAGTTTCTCTTCTGCTATAAAATTGGCTAGAAGAAAAAATAACCACTAACATCTTCTCTATTCATCACATCTTTAAGAATTCAAAAAGTTAGAAGTTAGGGGTTGTGACTTGTGAGTTCAAGACTCACAATCAACAAAATTAGTAAAAGAATTTCATATTACTAAAGAAAGTAGAAAAAAAAATACATTGATGATCATAAACTGCTATGATACTATTCAAAGTGGATTTTTTCACTGCTGACATGGAAGATAACCTAGAAATATTTAAACTCATCTTGGAAGAATTACTGCCCCGGAATCCAGGTTGTCCATTGCAATTCAAGAGGAATTTCAGATTCACATTTTCCCACTTCGAAGACCTCCTATTTTGTTATTCTTCTTAGGTTCTATTCTCTTCAAATTCTAAAAGCTGAACTGAACTTAACTGAATTGAATTTATTTCAGTGTAAATTTATAACTACACATAGTTGAACTTAACTGAATTTAACTTAATTGAATTAAAACTTAACTGAACTTAATTGAATGGTAATCGAAGAAAACATGACGTTATTCCCTCTTTTATCAGTTTCTAGTTTTTGTTGTTTAGGCAATTTGTAAGTCCTAATTACTAATTAGTCATTAATTTCTATTGGGAGATATCTTGCCTAATTAGTAGGCTTGGTTATCTGATTTAAACGTGAATTTCCGTCCTTGGGATATGTCGGTTTTTGGCTTGTTTTGCACGACTTTTATTTATTTTCTATGTTTTTAATGAAAATTACAGTATTGTGTGATCAGGTTATGGGCAGCTAAACTCATATTTTTTTTAATTTCTAAGGTTGCGATTGAAATCGTGAAACATGTTTGTATCAACTCTTTTCTTCATTTCTCGATATTTTTATTGTTATTTTAATTTGATTGAGGTTTCAAGTAGAATCCATTAATTTTTTTTGCCTATTCAATATATTGTTAGTCTTTTATGAATTTGTTGATGTTTTTATAATTGATTTGTGGTAATAGACGGATTATTGGGATCCGTGATTGTAGTTGAGCCTATCAAATTATTTCATGTTGGGTGATTAGTTTGGTACGAATTGACATTTTCAAATCGTAATGCTAATTTGTAATTGAATCTTGTACGTAGGGTAATGGGGGTATTGCAAAGTTAAGGAATTAATTGCATGTTGGATGTTTTTAGTCTATTTTAATAAAATAATATCTAATTGTTCTTAATAAATTGATGAAATTAAACCTAAGATTATTCTTTCATTCGTGATTAATTCAAAGCAAGCCAAATAATCAATCCATTGGAAGACCTCTTTATTATTCCCTCAATCTAGAAATATATGACTTTTCCACTAATAATTATGGAAAATAATTCTTATTCAGGATAAAATTTGAGAATTTCTCTAAAACCAAGAGACTCATTATATATGAGATAAAACTCATCCAATTAAGGGATAATATTAAATCAAGAGATACAATCTTTATGCGATTACAATTCCTAATCCTAATCTATTTAGGACCATCTAAATGCTTATATAAAGGTATTAATACCTCAAAGGTATGATATTTGAATCTAATTATTACTATTCTCTACATAAGTATCGGAGAGGTTACACTGGTCACACCCCCTCTAACCTTATTTTATCTTATAGGTACATAATCCGACCAAAACAATTCACAATTCAATTTTAAAGATTGAAGTATAAGGCCATATGATATTTTCCAATCTTTCAATGGTATGGTGAGCGTTGACTGAATTTACTCATTCAAGCAAGAAATTTAATCTAGAACACGACTTTAAAAATTATTGATTTTCTATCGGTGCAACAATAAATAACACAAATAAGTGCAATAATTTACAATACATGTCATGTATTGCTATATATTGTAAAATTATCTATAATCTAATAACATTAAATTTATCTCCTTGTTTTTAAGTAAAAATGTAATAAATTTTAAATATCAGTAATAAATAATTTATCCTTTCTATTTAAATATATCAATTTAAAACTACTAGTTCTATTAAATTTTCTTATTTATAAAAGTATTTATTTAACGTATTTCTTTCCCTCCAATATTATATATGAATTTTGGTTTTATTTTTATCTTATATTTTACTAATATGCATGTTAATTTATATTTCATGTGATCTTAATTATTTGAGTTCATACTAAATTTTATCGAAACTCATTCACCTCTCTTGATAAAGACACCTTGATGTAGTTTATTTTTCTAATAAAAAAAATTCAACTTGCGAGTGTTGTTCTTCCTCTTTACCACTTTTCTTATGTGATTATAAAATAATCAAGACTATACTTTTCTCTTAAACTTTCTAAACTCGAAAAGTTATGGTGAATAAAATTACATGCATGTTTAGTTAGAAAAAAATAATTCTTTTTTATTTTCATTTTCCAACTTAATTTCATTCTACTTTTTCTGGAATTTATTTCTAACTAAAAATATAACTCGAAGTATTTATATACAAGAATAGCAGTAAAAACTAAATAATTAATTTGATTGAAATCTATCACTAATTATCGATTGTCTCTTCATCTATAATAAGATGAACAAAAATTTGAAATTAATGATTCATCGAATGATGACAAATTATATTTAAAAAGATAAAAAATTATAATTTGATTATTCCTTGGCGTTTCTTAAGCCAGGTGGCGGGAAAAAAAAAACTCATACTTCATAAGATTTTGTATTTCAAAATCATTAATATTAGTTGTGAACTAATGTTCCATTACGAATAGAAGAAAATGAAATTTTTATTGTTTTATAATTAATCAAAGTATGACAACATTGAAATAAATTTTTTTATGATGACATTATGGTGATAGTTCTTTGTACATTGTATTCAACATTAAAAGAAAATACTTAAAACATAAAAGTAAAAGTTACAAAGAATTTAGATGAAAACTTAAAATTCCAATTCTAAAAAGCATCTGATCTCGTTCACATCCAAATTTGTTCATTCAATTAAAGTCGATTCTAAAAATTTTGTTCCAAAACAAAATGATGATATAAATCAAAGTATAATTTTTGTTTTAATAAACATTTTTCTAAATACAAAATTAGTTGGCAAAAGAGTTGAAAAACGTAAATGAGTTTTTTTTTTTTTTTTTTGAAAATGTATTAAAAAATAAAAGATAGTAAATACAAAGTAGAGAATGAAAAAATAGTTAGGTAAGAAATAATAAAAATTGAAGGGAGGGAAAGAATATTGCAATAATGTCGTGTACCGCGGAATCATTCCAAATAAGCTAATATCAAACTTCTATTTTCTTTTTCTCTTCCAAGTCATGCCAATTGCTAAGATTGGACGGTAAACATACATTTACTTTCATATATATTATTTGGAATATGATGTCGTCAATCCAATTGCTATTCATGCACTCTATAAATATTGGTTTGTTCTAACCATATTCATGTTTACGCCTATTTATGCGTTGAATAACTTGCTTGAACTTCTAGCACAACAAGCCTAACATAAGGCTATTAAACGAAATCTATTTCTTTGTCTAGATTGATAAAATTTCAGATTTAAATTAATTATTTTTGTTTCTACAATAAAAGGAGCACACCTCAATTTATCCATTCAACTCAACAAAGCATGATTGAAAATAGCATCACACGATCCGTTTAATACGCTCAAAGAAAGAGTTGGTATCGATGTACAAAAATCTCATGCCGGCTAATGAGTCCCGTGGCATTATTTCGCCAAACATAGGCGACGAGCCAAAAGCATACCTATCAACAACTGCAAGAAATAGTCTCATGGCAGCACATCGCATAGTCAACGGGCAAAAACGTAGCTATTTAGACAGTCACACCGCTACATGATGGTAAATGTATGGATATCATATTTGTCTCAAAAGAGTGTATCAGAACGATGAAAGCTTGCGAAAAGGCTTGCAAAGATTAGAAACGCCTTCAACCTTAAAAAGCTTAAACCAATCAAAGGAAGGAACTTCTGATAACTCGGAAAACAATTCGTATTCAGGATAAGGTTCGAGAATTTCTCTACATCAAGAGACTCATTATTTTTGGGATAACTCTATCCTATTAAGGGGATAATATAATATCAAAAGAATAGTTCTTATGTGATTACAATTCCTACTCCAAATGCCCGTATAAAGGCATCAATACCTCAAATGTACGGTATCTGAATCTAATTTTTATTCACTGCCCCATCTTTTAAACCGATTGATGACATAAGTACTTTAACCTTATTTTATCTTGTAGATACACAATCAAAATAAGACATTTCACAATTCAATTTTGAAGATTAAAGCATAAAACCAGATTTTATTTTCCAAATCTTTCATCAACTAATTCATTTTTTTAATAAAAAAATAAACTGAATGTATAATTTATTAATTTATCATTTGATTGAGTCATGCAATTAATATGGAGATGCATATTTATCTTGAAAACTATACAAATTAATAGGGAAAAAAATATTTTGGAAATTAAAAAGTAATATATTTCTAGATACAATAAAATGGCCAAAAAGTCAATAATCTAGATGGAGGGAGTATTGAATTTTCTCGTATTTTATTTATTTTTGCTTTGATTAGTATAAATTCAACAACTCTCAAAAACCTCCATTTTATTTATTGCATTGTTCTGTTGATCATAAATTGAATAGGATTAATTACTTATTCCTTGTGGAAAAGATCTCTCTTGCCATTATTGCAAGTTCTTTGTTTTAGAGTAAAAGGGTTTATAATTGTTTATATAGATTCGATGGCCGTCGTTAGGGAACAAATTAATGCACCTTTTTAAAATTGAATGAGCTATTAAAATCTTTTAAAAATTGAGAGGGCAAAAGAGAAATGGGCTAAGTTAAGAGAGCTACGTATGTATTTGGTTTTCATATATGTCAAAATGTGATTATCGACTTATTTTCATATGAATTTTTAGTACATTTTATGCATAAAAAAATAAAAAATAAAAATCACAAATTGTGCAGTTTTGTTTACTTGTAATACAAAATTACAAAAAGAAAAATCAGTATGACACACTACTTGGACCAAGCTATTATTATATAATAAATACAAATGACTCAAATTTTCGTGTAATATGTGATTGAGTTGTGTTCATACTTCATACGACTGAAAATGATTGGTAATTATCAACTTGGAAGTTCACTGCATCATTATTATTATTATTATAAACTTACAACGCTTTTCTACTGAGCTCCGAAAATATTTTTATACATATTTTTCACATACTTTTTCAAATTAAACATGGCGTATACTTAAAAATAATGATTATTTATTACTATTATTTATATTATTTTCAAATTTTGTTAATTAAAATTATAATAACAATTAATATTATAGTTTATAATTTAATTTTTATGATAAACCAATTTTGTTAAATATAGTAATATTATGATGAGGATTAAAAGTATTCAAATGATATGAAATGAAATAGAATGAACAAAAATAGTTATAGTAAAATATAAATAATGTAATGTTACGTAGAGAATTCATGAGATGTACAAAAATGCCGGGTTTGATACCTTGAGCGAGCAAGCGTACAAGTGAGATTGGACATATATAATACAAAACCAATTGATTTAAAGGTTCAATCTATTCTATTTATATGCTACCCTTTATTCCTTGTTATTTCGAATGTAGGATAACTCAACATCTTCAACACTTCCCTTTTAGTGCAACTGAGATTGGACCAATTACCACTTGCTAAACATTTCTTGGTATATAGCTCCTTGGAGGTTTAAGGTTATCAACGAGTCTGGCCTTCACTGTTAACCCGAAATCCCACAGAATGTTAAACTCAAACCCAAAATCTTTCCAACTTTCAAACATTTCTCTATTATGATATCATGTAAAGAATCCATATGCTAGAGAGTGTCGGGCTCGATAATTTGAGTGAGCATATAAGTGAGGTTTGGTATATCTAACACAAATTGGCTTGTGTTAAGACATAATCCAATGCACTTATATGCTACTCTTTATTCTCTGTTATTTTCGACGTGGGATAACCCAACATCTGCAACATGTTAATAATAATGAATAAATATTCTTATTAAGTTATTTATTTACGTGTAATTATAATAATTTGAATATTAACAAATCATAATTCATATTTCTTATAAATTATAATTTCTTTGTAATATTACAGGTGATTAGAATTATTTCTAGTAATTATATTTTGATAATAATTAACATAAATACAAATATACCCATTCTGATTTATGTATTATATGGCTTATTCATTTGTTCCATGTGCTATCACAGTAACCAAATAAGTTTTGAATTCATAATACGAGGAATAAAAAAGTAATAGATAAATAAAATAATGATCAAATGGATAGCGCGTGTATCAATGGGATTAAATGGGTAACAACCTATGCCATCGGGTTTAAAAAGTTCGTTTTGCCTATGTTTGGTAGTACGCATATGCTCGTTTTCAATTTTGTATGTGGTGTGGAATGTGTTTTCATGAAAAAACAAAATTTTGACATGAAAAAAAAAGCTTTTAACAAAGTTTTGACATGTATTATGATGGAATTCAAATTGTAAAATTTTGGGCTCTATCAGACATAACTTGTGTAGATGAACTCAGTCTTTTATACAATATCTAACGCAAAATTATATATGTATATCAGGTGAAAAACCATTTATCACTAGAGGATGTGTGAATACAGACAATGAAAAAGACATAAAAAAAGAGAATCATATATACTTATTCACAATATTATCTCGCCACATTCACATTTATATAAGTGCACATTGTTTTCATGTGCTCCCAATTTGGCCATTTTCCCAAACCAACATTACAAATTCTTCTAATCCTTTCTCTATTCCTCATCAAGACAGGGCCGATAAATTTCAACAGCTTTCCATTCTCTTTTGTTTTTATTATGCAATTTGTATTCAATATAAGAATTACAAGTGAGACCAAAGACATCCAACAACCATTATCATTACATACATAGCACAACAACATGAGTAATCTTCAAGATTGGCCTGAACCAATAGTTCGTGTTCAATCCTTGTCCGAAAGCTGCCTCTCCGAAATCCCCTTTCGATATATAAAGCCTCCCCAAGATAGACCTAATTCCGAAATAGGGTTTTCCCCACACGGTGTTAACATCCCTATTATCGATCTACACGGCATATTCGACTATGAAGATGGTGATGGCTGTGGCGAACTTCCAGAATCGATACTCGAGGAGATATCTGAAGCGTGTCGCGAGTGGGGATTCTTTCAAGTGATCAACCACGGAGTTAAGCCCGAGTTGATGGATCGGAGTAGAGAAGCGTGGCGAGAATTCTTCCGTATGCCTATGGAAGAGAAGCAGAAATACGCGAATTCACCAAAGACTTACGAAGGGTATGGAAGTAGATTAGGGATTGAAAAAGGAGCCATTCTTGATTGGAGTGATTATTACTTTCTTCACTGCCTTCCTTCTTGCTTGAAAAATTACAACAAATGGCCTTCCCAACCACCTGATTGCAGGTATACTCTAACAATACAACTCATACGGATTATAGACACTAGTCGGACCAATAAATACGGGATGAATAAAGCCTTAAATATTTCAGCGAGGATAAACTTGGAAAAAGAAAGTAGTTATCCGTGTGAACTATTAAAATTTGTATTTTAGATAACGAAAAAATTCCTCTTTTTTTGAAGGGAAATAATTGACGAATATGGAAAACAAGTGGTGGAATTGGGTGGGAGATTAATGAAGATATTATCTATCAATCTTGGATTAGGAAAAGACAGATTGCAAGAGGCATTTGGTGGTCAAAATATTGGTGCTTGTTTAAGGGTTAATTTTTATCCAAGATGTCCACAGCCTGACTTAACTCTTGGCCTATCTTCCCATTCAGATCCCGGCGGCATGACTCTTCTCTTGCCGGATAACCAAGTCCCCGGTCTTCAAGTCCGGCGAGGCGATGATTGGATTCCAGTTAAACCAGCCCCGCATGCGTTCATTGTTAATATTGGTGATCAAATCCAGGTAATTTATAGTGTTATTTACTGTCAGTATTATTCTTAGTTGGTTTTAAAAAACTTTTCTTCTGGTATTTGGGTTTTGTTGGATATTTTCTTACTTTATCCATCTATAAAGGATAAATATGGCTGGTTCATATATGTGAATTTGTTTGAAGCCACATGGAGGGGTCATGTTTTCTGATAGGCAAAGGTGTTCAACGTTTAATCAAACCTTTTTTTCTAACTAAATCACTTGTCAGTTGCCTTTATTTCATGGAAATTCTCTAAGTCAACCATTTGTTTCTTATCTCTTCTGTTTATATGAAAATGAATGAAAAGAGCAATTTTCAATTCATACCTTCTATTTTAAAATGAAAGACAATGATGAATCAATATTACTCTAATGTATGATCTCAACATGAGAGAGTCATTTTCCTTATTTCATAAACCGTTAGTGAAATTTTGATTAAAAAGTCTACGAAAATATAAGGATAATTACTATTTAAGATATTGTTGTATATTACTATAATACAAATTATCATGAGTTTCAAACTCTAACCTCTCTAAATTTTACATTTATCGAAAAGAAAACACTTGATTTCTAGATGTAACTGTAAAATAATAATTTTTTTTGTTTAATTGTTACTATTAGATATAACATACGATTGTGGATAGTTATTTGTTATTTCTGATAACATTTTGTCTCAAACCAGTTTGATGTTAAAAAGGCGAAATGGAGTTGTAAAGAAATCTAAACACGAACTAAATTTAGTGACTGAAAAAATAGATTTTGAAAGTTTCAATGTATATTTATATAAAGCTAACTGTTTCTAGTGGTCACTAACTAGTACAAGGCAATCACTCATCCTCCTCTTGGCATATTTTAAATAGCTACTTTAAAATTCATAAAAAAAAAAAAGCTAAGTGGACCTAATTATTTAAGAAGTCGATGCCCCCATGTTTAACATGTGTATGTAAAAAAGGAAAAGAAACTCTCTATATTGACAACCAAATCATGCCATTCATTAGTGCAAATGTGTCACAAACTTCATAGTCCATTTGATGGCTAGACTCATCTTTTTTTTCTTTTGGAGCTAATTTTAAAAACGAGAGGAAAATATCAAAAAATTATCTAAATTTAACCGGATTTTGCAACATCCCTTTGACTTTATCTTTGTTGGGAAATTTGGAAGATGAGAAATTTGTGGGGTGATATGGAGTTGTGAAGAAATATATACACCATGACATAAAATATAGATTTTGAACAATGTTCCACACATATAGAATGTATATTTATTTCAAGCTAACTGTTTCTATTGGTCACTAACTAGTACAAGGCAGGTTTTCAAAAAAAAAACTAGTACAAGGCAATCATTCATCCTACTTTTTGATATTTTAAATAGCTACTTTTAGTCAATGAATGCTTGTAATCTGTTTTTGGTATCTGTCTTCGTTGTAGCTAAAGTTATCTATCTAGTCTTAAAGTTGGGCTCTTTTTCGAACCTCACTCGGTTTCTTATAACAAAATAATTCATAAAGCTAAGATAATTTATCTTGCTGGTATGTTTAGGAGATTTTTCAATTACATCCATCTTTTTTTATTAGCAATTTTATTATTTCTTTTTTCTTTTAAATCTATGCTTTTAATTCATAAAGAAAGGTAATTAAGGTTCATAAGTTAAGAAAATATTAAATAATTAGTGTTCAAATCTACAACGGATTCAAGATCAAAACTTAAAAAGTATTCAAACTGTTCTCTCTATATGTAGTTAAAAGATGCAAGATCTTATCGAAGAGATTAAAAAGATTCTGAAACTTTTATGTCGATGTGTATATATGAAATTGAGTTCACATAACATTAAATCAACCGTGGATACTCAATTTGTAAGACTTATATGTTACTCTTTCGAGTTATTTATTTTCGTTGTGTTTTTTTTACGCTTAAAATTCATAAAATATTATTAATACACATTATTTTAATAAGTTTTGAATGTGGCACAGGTACTAAGCAATGCAATATATAAGAGCGTGGAGCATAGAGTGATTGTAAATTCAGCCGAAGAAAGAGTGTCATTAGCATTCTTCTATAATCCAAAGAGTGATATTCTAATTCAACCATTGAAAGAGCTTATTACTGAAGAAACACCTTCACTATACTCTCCAATGACTTTTGATGAATATAGACTATTTATTAGATTAAAGGGACCTCAAGGTAAATCCCAGGTGGAATCTCTCAAATCTCCTAGATCATGCCAGTAATTAAATTTCAAATAATTTTTATTTGACTTTATTATACATTGTACATCATATGCGTAATTAACATAATTTCAATTAAAGTGGATTAAACTAGAAAGAACTGAAGTTGATGAACTTATTTAATGTAAATTTAGAAATATGCAAAATGGATTGAATTAAATTAAAGTGGAATGATCTGTGTTATTCATGATTTGAACCAGACTTAACTTCAAAGAAGCTATATAAGTAAAAAAAAAATTTTGATAGACAAGTAAGATTGTTTATTGATATTGTTCATACAAGTCCTTGTCAACTAAACCTGAATTGGCTCTCGTATACGTGGTATATGTTAATCAATTAAGTAGTGATTGACTTTACAGAATAACATTTTTATCCTCATGAATTGAACTGTATATAAAGCAAAACAAGATTATGATTTGGTGGTTGGGAGGCAATATGTTGGGTCCCGAACAGATTAGTCCCCCTTGTCACCATGTTCATTGAGATTAAGGCCACCCATGAGTAGATAATTTTATATTATAATTTGCACATATTAATTTGGATGGACCACCTTTTTATTTAAAATTAATATATAGCATGAGGCTGATGCTTATAATTCAATGAAATATCTAGTTACGTGTAACACTGGAGGGTTTTATTTCGTCGATCTTTATTTTGTTAATTAAAACAATGATGTCTACCTAGATTCAATAAAACAAAACAGCCTATTGAATGGGAGGTGATGACGTTATCCCTATATATATATATATATATATATATATATATATATATATATATATATATATATATATATATATATATATATATATATACATATATATATAACCTGAGGATAAAATATTAATATTATATATGATCAATAAAATTATCAAATATAATACTCCCCCATCCCAATTTAATTGTTTCTTTAACTTTTTAATCTCTTCCTAATTTAATTATCATTTGTTAATTTTTTTTCTATCTTTTTTTTTCATTCATACTCTTATTATTAATAATAATCAATTCTATTCTCCATGTTTAAGGAATATATTTTATTTCTCTTTCAAATCTATGCATATTAACAATAATAAATTAATTTAGGGTAATTTAACCATATACCTAAAAAAGTTAGATTTTATTGCTTTTACAACAATGAAGAATTAATATTCACTTTGTCATTTTATTAAATTCTTTTTTTCCTTTTACCTTTTTTCCTTATAACTATTTTCTTTCTTCTCTTTACTTTGAATTTCGCAACTTCAAACCGTCATATCTCACAAACCGTTGATTTTTTTTAATCGACGTTTTCAAATATTTTGTTCGTTTTAATTTTATCTTTAAAATGACATACACTTTAAAATTTTCGAAAAAATGAAAAATTTATCGCAATTATATACATAGTATAATAGTTGTATAATAAAAATAATAATTTTTTATGAAGGTGTTATACAATGTATAAGAGTGGTATAGTGTATTTTAATAGTGATTCTATAAAATATATTATATCACTCTTATATTATATATAATGTCTTCATGAAAAAAACAGTAAAAACGGGTATCATACAACTATTATACTATGTATAAGACTACAATAACTTATTTTTTAACTAGAAAGTGAGTTTTGTTGTAAATATAACTACTATTACACCATGTATAAGAGCTTTCATATTAGGGTTAAGGTCTTCATGTCATGATTTTTTGGGAAAATCAATACTGTTATGAATATAAAGGAGAAAAAAATCTATATAAATTCATTATACAATTTTATACCATGTGTAACGCCTTCATGAAAAACAGTAAAAATGGACATTATACCACAATTATACACTGCATAAGATTGCGAAACATTATTTTATTTTGCAAAATCAAAGTGTATTTCATTTTAAAGATAAAATTGAGACGAACAAAATATTTCAAAGCGTCGATTCGAAAAAAAATCAACAGTTTGTGAGATATAAACGTTTGAAGTTGCAAAATTCAAAGAGTGTAATAGAGAGAATGTAATTATAAGAGTTTACAAATTCAACTTGAATAAGAGTAAAAGGAAATATTGTTTCTCCTTTTCATGCAAAAGAAAGAAAAAAATTCTTATTATTGAGTTTTGCAAAATTAAAGATTTGTAGAGCCTAAATTTTATGAGAAAATATGGCAAGTAAAAAATTAACCCATTAATTTGACGTAATAATAATTTTTCATTCATAAATTTATATTTCAATTATTAAAAAGTGAGTATAATAAGGGTAAGAAAATAATAATTTAAATGGAATAAAGTTCCATAGATACTAAATATAAGGAAAGATGGTTACAGAGGAAATAACATATTATTACTCAATTAGTTAATGTAATAAATATAAAAGGTTAATTTAGTCTTTTTGTATCAATTCTAAATTCTAGTGCAAAATTCTAAAAAGATATTTAAATTGGGATGGAGGGAGAAATATATTAAGAATATACCAAAATAACATTTCGACCGTTATTTAAATAAGATTGTTCTGTTGAGGTCAGAATCGATTTCTATGAACCAGATTTAACTCCGTATAGTAAATTGTCTGTTAGGATACAACAACATACGTTAGGCGAACACAACTGAATGTAAATTACTATCACTAAAGGACGGATAGCTAAGGACCTTAGAAAGAAAAGCTTTTGATAAGAAGAAAAATACGAATTAAAATTTTCTTCTGTTTTTGTGTGTATGCTCTTCACATCCAAAAACTACATATATATAGCAAAGAATGTAATCGTATACACAAAAATTATATGAAATTCATAACTTTCATTTTTAACAAAAAAAACATGCAAAAGATTAATGGTTTCTCTACATTTTTCTTATCTTTTAACTAATTTTCTTTTAATTAAATGACAACAATCCCCCACATAAAAGAAAATAGGAAAATGGCAGACTCAGTACGGTGATAGAATTCTACATTAGTGATATTTGATAGGTGGACTGCAATCCTTGAAGCTTCCCTTGTGAAAATATATTTACTTTATTGGCTAACTAGTAAACGCGGTGTCCTTGAACTATTCTACCGTTTGTATAAATGATAATATACTTCACACAAATACTAATCAACTCGATTTTGGTTCTCTTTTGTTATGGTCATGAACATCTCCTGGTTCTACAAGAGTTTCAGATAACTAAGCCCCATTAGCTTCCTTTGAAACGACCCCACTTCACTCTCACATAGGTGATTTCTTTTGTCAACATTTAGATGCACGAAAAATCATTGAAAGCATGTTGCTTTTAACTCATTTTTATCACTGTTTACATCATAAGAATGGACACGGGGCTACCCCCCTAGAGTGATGTTCGTCATTTTTCTACTGATAAGTTTAATAACTTGTTTGCAAGATTTGGCTACACTCGTTTCGAAAGGCTTATCCTTAATAATAGTGCCAACAACTTGTTCACATAAAATACAAGTGTTGTCAGTACCTCTTATCAAATAGAAAAATGATGATAACTGCAAGTATATAGTTGCGATGTAGTTTTAAAAGATATCGAACCCACAGGGAAGAAACCAAGTCTAAAGATCAACAAGAGAAAACAGAGTAAACAAAATAAAAATAGATTGGAGGTTTTGGATAGGAAAATTAAAATGAAAAATGAGTAAATATAGATGTGGAAGACTAGAGAATTTAAATATAGAGATTTTCCCTACGAACAAGTATAGCAGAGAAAACATGCAAGTTCAACAAAAATGTTATGATTCACTAAACTAATCTAACAAACTCGGTTCAAAATACTCAGATGTTCAATGATTCGCTGCAGAGAAACACATGAAATAACTTTTCTAAACCTAGGGCAAATGAATTAAGACAATTATATAAACCTGGACAACATCAATACTATGCTTAGTACGGGTCGCTCTCACATAGCCACATTTAGCAAGTTACCATTCTGTGAGCACGGGATTTTGTACCAACTTGCACATTCAATGATGACGTCTTTTCGGGATATTTATCCTCGAATCACACGATTTTCGACCGTCCAACGATCTTCAAATGAGAGTCTTCCTCGTCGCTGAATTTAAAAAGACTTTAATTCAAAAATTAACTAAAAAATATAAAAATACACAAAAAAAATTCGAAAACGCAACCGGAAGCTGGATCCGGAGCTCGCATCGCCTATACTTAGCGAGGCATGGCTCACCAAAGGGCTGGCCAACCTCGCCAGGGGCCTCCTGGCCAACCTCGCCATGCCCCGGCGAGGCTTGCCATGCCCCAGCGAGGCTTGCCATGCCCCGGCGAGGCTCGCCAGGGGTCTGCCCCTAGCGAGGCTTGCCAGTGGTCTGGCGAGCCTCGCCAGGTAGTCTGGCGAGCCTTGCCAGACTTTCTGGCGAACTCGCCAAAGGCCTCCTAGCGAGGCTTCCTCGCCAAGATTCCTGGCGAGGCCTTGCCAGACTTTCCTGCCTTTTTGGATTTTTCGGGACTTTTTTCTATAAATAGTCAGACTTTTTTGGATTGAAGGGGGCTCGAAAATTCTCTCTGTCAGATAAAAAAAATACAAACAATATTTCCTACTTTCTTCTATTTTTTTCTCGAATCCAAAACACTTTTGGATCCCAAATCTCTTCATCTTTTAATCAAATTTCTTCATCTTTTCTTCTTAAATCCTCGGATATTCTCAGGTCTAAAACAAATTTAGAACCGAGTCTGATTATCTTTTGGATAAATAAACACTTTATTTTCCAACCAAACAATTATTTTTTTATATTAAACTACAATTAAATCAAAACGAACGAGGAACACTACCGGGGATCGAACGGATACGCCGAAGTGGATTCATACCGCAAGGGTAAGCCTCTGAGTTCTTAGAACTGCGGATTCTGTGTTTTCATCTGCTTCATTTCTTTTTTAATTTTTATTTTTGACCTAGGATTTATTTTTATTCCTTGTTATGGTAAATAATATTTTAATTCTCTTCATCTTTATTTCTTTTCTTTATTTTTTTTAGAATACCCCCACGAAGGAAATAAAATATATTCCCGGATAACAGACCTCACCTTTTGCCATGCGATCATTTTCACTAATAAAATTGACCAACATACGTGTAAATAAAAATGAATTATTTTTATTTAAAATAACAACTTAAATCGTTGATGTTTTAATTAGGCCACACGGGCCTCGCTAAAATCAAATCGAAATTTACTTTCCTTCGGGTATTGCATATATTTTTACGGAAAATGTAATTAATAGGTTAGCGGGTGGTTGCATCCCCTGATTTTTGAAAGCCTTGTAATTTTTATTTTCCACATTTACTTATCGTTTTGTGGATGGATTTACTGCTTTTTCAATACGTGAATCATGCATATAAACTCCAAAAACGACCTAAGTGTGAATATGCATAATTAAAAGAATACGGTTTTCTATAGATGTAATATAATATGATTATTTAAGAAATAAGCAACTTATCCCAAACCCGAATCTCTGTGTCTTAGTGGGCCGTTCCCTGGACGTTAAGCCTCACAGGACTCTAATTCCTGGAAAGAGCTAATTCAGGTGGCGACCCCACACTAAGAGACGGCGGATTCAGGGTTCGAACCGATCTAAAATTATTTTTGCCCTCTCTTTCAACCTTTTTACCGAGTCCCCGACCTGGTGCCCCTTTTTTCAAACACCCCGGTGGACAGCGCCTATGAAATCACGTGCTCTCAGCCCACCGCTCCGTGTCGCCCGCTCACACATTCCAAAAATGTTGGCTCACTAAACAGCGATATATCATAGATCCAGTGATTACACACGATATTGTTAACCCCGAAACTACTCTTAAAATTAACTCCAACGCATATAACTTGATTAATATATAAGACTTAGCACGAAATACGCATTATGACACATAGACATATCATAAACTTCGAAATAGAAAGTATAAGTAGAAAGCAAAGCAAAGTTGTAAGGTATGCAAGTGAAAGCTAAAGTTGATCAAACCATATCCAGTCTTTAATGGGAGTCGTCAATTCCCGCAATTCCTGCGTCTACTTTGAATTCGGTCTCAGCCAGTACAGAACCTCCGCTAGGATGCTATTCTTTACGAATATTGAATAAATGAATATTGAAGAACGAAAACTTTTATTGATAAGTGATTTGCAAGTACACTTATACAACAATCGCTCGAGAATATAGAGAAATCTAGTTATCGAAACAAGGATTCGAATCACTTAAACATTTTCTCGCTAGCACTTAAGAATGTAGCGAATCTAACTATACACACACTATATCTCTTTATCACTTTTTACACTCTATACCACACTAATCCAATGCACTGCTGATACACTTGAATCCCAAGAAATTGTTGAAGAATTGGAGCCCTATTTATAGAGTTTGAAGGGTTACGTCTATCCAAACGAAGAGTCACATCCATCGGTGAAAGATTGCATCTCTTCAATGTGATTGGTTGAGAGGCTTTGATTCAATCCACAATGGATAGGCACCTTTTTATGAATGGTTGACTCTTGATAAGTGTCTTTTCGTTGGCGGTTGATGGCGGTTGATCATGCTTATCTGGTGGTTGGTAGTTAAGAAGATAATACCAGAAAACCATCCATGTCACGACCACGATATGTGATTCGCAACCGTGAACCTTTGATTGGCAGATTTCTGTTTCTGAAGTGAACAGGCCACGACCACGAGGTATTGTCATGACCGTAAATTGAGTTTTCTTCAAAAATCTCCTTGTAACTTCATTGATCTTTGACAGCTTCGATTCTAAGCCAAATCTTCAAGTTCCACACATCATTTTGCACCTTTTTCACTCTTTTTTCATAAAATTCCACTTTAGTTCATTTTACTCCCAAGATTTACCTAGTATCTGCATTTGCATAAAAAACAAGTACACACCACGTGAAATCTTTTATATGAAGTATAAAAATGACTAAAACTATAGTGTTTATTGTATAAATTTATATAATAATAAGTGTAATTATACACTTATCATACCCCCACACTTAACTTTTGCCTTATCCTCATGGTAAATTCAACAAAAGTGTATAAATTTGGTAAACAAGTTCGTACCTTATTGGCGAAAGACTATTGCAGTGAGTACCACATTCCACGTTGCAAAAGATTTCAAGAAGAAGTTCGAAATTTCCCACAAATCAGTAATGTGCAATTTATATAGCTCAGTTGCATACCTTTGTTCATAATGGAGAGTCAACCGAATCGCATCTTCATATAAGC
>CATIWQ010111316.1:0-11224 GCA_949673415.1 Euphorbia schlechtendalii
TATATAACATCATGAAAAATTGGATCCGGGGGCCTGCATCTCCAAAGGTGAGCGAGGCAAACCTCGCCAAAAAGTTTTGGTGAGGCAAGCCTCACCAAAATCCTTGGCTAGGCAATGCCTTGCAAATCCTTGGTGAGGCTACCTCGCCAAGCTTTGGCTAGGCATATGCCTGGCCAAAGAGTTTGGCGAGGGGCAGTGCCTCGCCAAGCCTTGGCGAGGCATATACCTCACCAAAGTCTTGGCGAGGGGCCTCGCCAGAGTTTCTCCAGCGAGACCCCTCGCTTGAAAAACTTACTTTTTTTGGATTTTCAGAATTTTCCCTATAAATAGTCGGGTCTTTTTTTATTATCAGGGGGCTCAAAATTTCAAAGAAAAATTCTCTTTTTCATATAAAAAAACACAGACAAATACAACAAAAATACGTTCTTTTCTTCTAACATTTTCTTGGATCTAAAACACTTTTGGATTCCAAACTTCTTCATAAATTTCATCATCTTTTTTTCTTCAAATATCCTTAGATATTCTCGGGTCTAAAATAAATTTAGATGCCGAGTCTGATTATCATTTGGATAAATAAACACGTATTTTCAAATTAAACTACAATTACATCAAAATGAATGAGGAACGCTCCCGGGGATCGAACGAATAAGCCGAAGTGGATTCATACCGCATGGGTAAGCCTCCGAGTTCTTAGAATTGCGAATTCCAATCTCATCATCTACTTCATCTCTTTCTGCTTTTTTTATTTGTGAACCTAGGAATTGTTTTATTTATTATTGTAAATGTTGTAATAATTCTCTTCATCTCAATTTTCTATTTTATTTCTTTTTAATTTTTATGTTAGAATACCCCAACGAAAGGAATTAAAATTATTTCCGGATCATAGACCTCATTTTATGCCATGCAATCATTTTCACTAATAAAATTGATCAACATACGTGTAAATAAAAATGAATAATTTTTATTTAAAATAACAACTTTAAACCATCGATGTTTTAATTAGGCCACACGGGTCTGGCTAAAATTAAATCGAACATATGTGATATCCCCTGTGCTAACCTTTGTGGATGCAGGTTAGATGTATGTTTAGGATCTTAATTTTCTTGTGGGTATCGCAATTTCATTTTTTTGGGAAATGTAATTAATAGGTTAGCGGGTGGTTGCATCCCCCGATTTTTGGAAGCCTTGTAATCTTTTTTTTCGCATTTATTTTCCACATTTACTTACTGCTTTGTGGATGGTTTATTATTTCGCCTTGTGCATGGTTTATTATTTTGCAATACGTGAATCATGTATATAAAGTCTAAAAATGACCTAAGTGCGAATATGCATAATTAAGAAAATATGGTTTTCTGTAGATGTAATATAATGTGATCACTTAAGAAATAAGCAACTTATCCCGTTCCCGAATCTCTGTGTCTTAGTGGGCCGTCCCTCGGACTTTAAGCCTCACAAGACTCTAATTCCTAGAAAGAGCTAATCCAGGTGGCGACTCCACACTAAGAGACGGTGGATTCGGGTTCGAACCATTCTAAAACGTTTTTCACTTTCTCTTTCAACCTTTTCCCGGGTCCCACGACCCGGTGCACTTTTTCAAACTCCCTGGTGGACCACGCCTATGAAATCGCTCGCTCTCGGCTCACCGCTCCGTGTCTCCTACTAACACCAACCCATGATGTGTTATTGTTTAATACTTTGGTTTTTATCTCATCAACAATAGTTCAATTTGTGACTTCGATCATCCTGTTACATTGAGGGTAGGATACCGAGGTGAAGCGAAGTTTGATGTGTAATCCTTCACAATATGCCTTGAATGCCTCACAATTGAACTAGGTTCCCTTGTCGGTTATGATTGTGTGTGGAATGTCGAACCTTGTTATAATGCTCTTTTTGGCAAATTGAATTGCTTGACTCAGGGAAATAGTAGTTATGGCTTCGACTTCAACCCATTTTGAGAAGTGATCCATAGCCACGATTATCCACTTCTTCTAACATTGTACAATAGGAAGTGAGACTACAATGTCAGTTCCCCATGTGGAGAAAGGCCAAGCTGACTTTATTTTTGTCATCTCGGTGGGGGGTAATTTGATATTTCAAGCATATGCTTTGCAGGCTCTACACTTTTATACTAGCTCCTTCATGTCCAATTCCATAGTCGGCCAATAAAAACCATGCAATTTGGCCTTCCTTACTATAGTGTCCTTCTCATTCCCTCCACATATGCCTTCAGGAATATCTCTTAAAACATAATCTGTATCTCTTTTACCTAGGCACTTCTTCCAAGGGTAAGTTAACTATTTCCTATACAACTGTCCTCCTATAACTATGCATTGAAAGCACTTCCTTACAACTTTTTGAGCTTCAACCTCTTCTTGAGGTAAAGTGGAATCCTTGAGATATCTTAGTATCGTGTCATACCATTCAGATGGTAACTCTTCAGGCTCATCTTGTGTTAAAAAAACCTCTCTTCTAATGATGCTCGGGGTTGGTATATTAACGATCGTACATGGAAGGACATTTTCCTAGGCTGGCTCTGAGGTGGCCTTGGGTAAATTATCCTTTCCTTGTTTTGTTCTCATGAGAAATGTAAAATCTCCACTTTTGTTCCTTTGGCCTTTATCTCCATCATTAAAGTTTTGGCAATGAATTTATACCATTTCATGGTCTCATCGTGTTTAGCATAGCCCCCTCCTAATTGATTCACCACTAACTTTGAATCACTACAAACCTTAGCTCTATTGGGCTTGATTGCTTTGACCAATTGCAAAGTCCAAATGAATGCCTCATATTCTGCTACATTATTTGTGAGTGAAAATGATAATCCTAATTGATGATGATTCATCCTGTACTGACCATGTGGATTCCAATGCCATCTTGGCTTTGTGTCAAGCTTTCATCTATTTATATCCTCTAGACTTCTCTTCTCACCCACTCATTTGTTGGGGGCGGTGCTTTCCTCAATTCAAATCTTAAATCAAACTCTGATAGCCTGAGAGCCCATTCCACTAGTCTTCCTAAAGTTTCAGGTTTTTAAAGAACCTCCTTCAGACCAAGGTTCATCCTTACTATAATGGTGTGAGTAACTTGCTATAGTAATATATAGGGAATTGCTCGATTTTATCTTTCCTTACCAAAACCATTCCTAGTGCTTCTTTAAAGGTGCTGATATACAAGTACAAAGGTTCATCGAGATTTTGGTTTACTTAAAAATGGAGGAGACAACAAAAAATTTTTTAATTCTTCAAAAGTGAGCCTACATTCGTCAGTCCATTCAAAATTTTTTGCTCCTTTAATGGCCTTGTAAGATGGTAAGCAGTGTTTAGCCGAGCATGAAATGAATCGGCCCAAGGCGTTTATCCTTCCATTGAGCTTTTATATATCATTCATTGTCCTTGGAGGAGCAAGATGCATTATTGCCTTGATTTCGTTTGGGTTGGCCTCGATTCCACTCATTGATATAAGGAACCCCATAAATTTTCCGGTAGCTATGTTGAAGACACACTTCCTTAGATTTAGTTTTAAATTGTATGTGTTTAAAGTTTCTAACACCTTGCGAACATCTGACAGGTGTTGAGAACCTGACTTGCTCTTGATCACCATATCATCTACATACAACTCCACTATGTCACAAATCAATCCCTAGAACATTTTGTTGGAAAGTCTTTAGTATGTGGCTCCTGCATTCTTTAGACCAAATGGCATGACGTTGTAACAATAAGTCCTATCATGTGTTATGAACGAGGTTTTCTCCATATCCTCCTTTGCCATTACTATTTGATTGTAATCGGCTTTAGCATCTAGCATGGAAAGAACCTCATAATCGACAATCGAATCCACCAATGGATCTGTGCTTGGTAAATTATAATTGTCTTTAGTTTAGGCTTTGTTTAGGTCGGTAAAGTCAACACACATCCTGAAGTTTCCATTTGGTTTCTTTACTAAGACTACATTTGCCATCCACACAGGGTATTAAACCGGTCAAATGTGGCCGATACTGATCAACCTCATCACTTCCTTCTCAATTACCCGTTGCTTCTCAAAGCCATGATTGCGGTGCTTATGTTTGACCGATTTTGCTTCTAGGCTAACATCAAGTTTGTGTTCTATTAGTGATCGATCTATTCTAGTCAGGTCTGCCTCATCCCATGCAAATGAAGATAGCTGGATTTCTGATCCAATTTGCAACTATTTTCCATGTCCTAGGACCAGAAATTCCAACTGGCCATGTGGTTTAGCCTTCAATGTTTCTTATTCAGTCTTTTTTTGCTCTCTAGGTTCCCCTATTCTCGAAGATTCCATGTATATTTCCTAGGCTATCTTTTGATCTCCTTTTGCTATGGTCATTTTGTGTGTGGTTGGAATTTGAAGGGCCAAATGTCGCAGTCCCAAGACGGCCTCTGAATCGCAAATCATGGGTTGGCCTAGGATGCTATTATATGCAAATGGCATATCAACCATAAAAAATTATGCTCTCGATTTCCACCTAGGATGCTCACCTATGATCATTATTGGTATTGTAATTTACCCAACGATTAGAATTTATCATCCTCCTAATCCAATAATGGGGTATCTCTCCACCTGAAGTTCGCATGCGTCTATCCACAGAGCATCATATGTTTCTTTGGTCATCAAGTTAACCAAGCTCCTAGTATCGACCAGTACCCTCTTCAACAAAAACTTGTTAATTACCATTTCAATCACCAATGCATCAAAGTGTGGTGCGGGCCTTGGTAAATGACCAAAGCTGAAGTACACTCCCACGTCCATTCGAGTATTGTCATTTCCAAATCCAGTTTTACATTTCCTTGCATTTGAGCCACTAGCAATTACATTAATCACACCATGCCGAGGGGTGTCTCTCGAACTATCTCATCCATAGGTGGTCTATGCCATTCTTTCTTATCATTATTTCTTTGATTCTCTTTCTATAAATTGGTTAAGAAACTATCTAACTTTCCTTCCATCGCTCGCTTGTTAATTTCAATGGCTAGGTGCCCGTAATCTTTAGTGTCATAACCTTCGCACTTATGAAAGTCACAATATATGTTGGTTTTTACCTTTCCTGCGTAGCTTTAGGGGATATTCTATGTGTTGGTTCTACTTTTTGATCTAGTAAAGCACTTCCCTCCTTGGTACCCTCAAAGGTATCAAATCTTTTGGGGCATCTGTCTGTTTGTACTCTCCTCGGTTTTGTATCCTTGGCCTGAAGGTTGAGGCCAAAGTAGCTGCAAGAGTACTTTCAATGAGGGTTGATTGGCTTTGAATGACATCATAAGAGATCCAAATTCTTACTCCACTCATCATGCCAGTCAAGGAGGTTGGACTCTTAGTGATCAGGTCCTTTAGGTTTTCATTTCTTATATTTAGTCCTAAGATGTTTACTACCACATCTATGTTGTAGCCTTTAATGTGCATCAAAGATTTATGGAACCGTTCAATATAATCACCTAAAGGTTGTTGCTTGCCTTGTTTTATCAGTTGTAACTCTTGCAATGATCTAATTTGTGGAATTGAGGTTATGAAGAAGAGGCAAAACTCTTTAGCAACTTGATTGAAGTTGGATATCAATCCCAGCTTCAAGGACTTAAACCTGAATAGCCTCAGTCCTATCAACGTTGATGGGAAAAGCTTGCACATCATAGAATCCATAGCCTCGGTTGTGAAGAGGGACTGTCGGAATACCTTTACATGCTGAGTCAAGTCTCCTTCTCCATTGTATTTTAATGGGATTGGGTAATGGAACTTTTTTGAGAATGGTTCCTGCATTACCTCTATTGAGAAGGGGGAATCAAGAGCTTGAAACTTGGGAGTTACAAGGTCAATCCCCACATCAACAAACATTCCCCGGATGCGCTTTAAGAACTTGTTTAGTAAAGCCTCCTCCTTTGCATCAGTGGCATGTTGAACATAATCCTTAATTATATCAGTCAAATTTCTTGACCGAGCTCTTTTTGCAGCATCCCTGGGGATATCCATTAAATGCATCGATGCATGGGGTGATGTCGGTTGGTTTGTTCATGCCAACCTCTCGTACTCCTCTACTAGCCTCAATCTTGTACATATTTCAGTTTATCATTACTCTGATACTTCTCTTCTCTCCATATGAGATTGGACATGATCTTGAAGTAATGGCTTCCTTTGTGACCGCTCTCACCTTTGAGAGTTTACGAGGCTTCGGGATCTCTCTCTATGCCTCTCTACTCGCTTAACAAGGGTCGCTGTTCGAATCGAGGGTTATGGATTACTCTGCGATTGTGAACGATTGTTATGAGATCTAGAGTAAGAAGAGCTGGATTGAAATAGCCTCCTTTCTAACCCTAATAGCCTTTCTTAACCAGCCAATATTTGTGCCAATTGATTGTTCATATGATTGACTGACCCTTGCACCTCTCTAATGGTATACAAATTCTACTTTGTTAGGCTAGCCAAGAATTTTATCTCCATCGGTGTTCCTTCCTGGTAAAGGAGTTCAAATTACTTATCTACATCCTCGGATAAAGGCTTAAATGGAATCTCCTTCCCTAGTGTGTCTGTTGGACCGCAACTTGGATTGGTTTGTTGGGGAGCCGACCTTGACTTTGCTAACAACTTTCGTAGTGTAAACCCGAGGGGCGACATCATTATTCTAGGTGTTTCTTCAACAATGGTTCTTCAAGATACTTCTTTTGTTCATTGCTTGTAAATGGAATTGGGGATTATTCAAGCAGATGTAAGTTCCACGCTCACCGCATCAAATGATGTCAAAGTACCTACTAGATGTGTCCATTGTATCTAGTATCCGTGATAGCCTATAAAATAGTAGAAGCGTCAGATGGCTAGGCCGTGATTACAGGCATAGCCACTCCGATGCTAAAGTTAGAATCTCAAAGTGGGTAACTCAAGTATAAGGATAACTATAGTGTTTTTACTATATACCTGGTATTGAGGGTTTTTTCCCCTTTTATAGTTGATTAGCGCCCCATTATTGCCATTATTATTACTAGCCGTTAATGGTAATGATCCTCAGTTAGTGTGGTTTGACTGGGTCTTTAATAATTGCTAAAAGGTTTGTTGACAAGGTCATATGGGCCTCAGCAGGGCCGCATAAGTGGGCTTTATTCCAACCTTGTTATGCCTTGTTATCAGTGGCTTTATTCCAGATGACTACCACGTATTTAGTAGAATATGTTTTTTTATGTTATCTTTTATTGAAATTTGATAATTATATCATGTCTATCAACTTTCTACCTATTACCTATCAGATTGTGTGTGCATTTTAAATTGTTTTGATGCTTCTCTTTGTTAAAACTTTGTACATATTTCATATCTACCAACTTCCTATCGGTTTCTACCATATTGTGCTTTATTTGGTTTTCCTGATAAATTTTCATTATTTTGATGCTTTTCAATATGTTTAACTTTTTCTCTACCATATTCCTACCAGATAATCATTTCTCTTTTTTGTTAAAAATTACAGAGATGATTTTTCCTCTAGCTTTTGCTATCGTTGATGGAGAAAACAAAAAAACATGGGAGTAATTCTTCCAAAAGTTTAGGAAGCATTCAATTGGTTGTTGTTTCAGATTGTCATCCAAGTATCGGAAAAGGTTGCATTGAAGTAGAACCTAGTGTTATGCATGGAAACTACACTTATCAATTGCTAAAAAAACTTGAAATCAAATTACATGAGCAACTTAGAAGAAATGAAGTACATTAAACTTGTAAGCTGTTCATACAGGACCTGAAGATAATATGTCTCATTTGGCGAATCAACGGAGTCGAGCACAATCAGCGTCTAACTAATATAGTACAATGATATTGCACAATGTGGTGTCCCTCAATTCTATGACAAAAGCAACGAAGAGCCTTCCCATTTCATCCCTTATCTCTTTCTTGTGAAATTTGGTGCAAAATATTTTCATAACAAACATAATTATTGCGAAAAAAAACTAAAACAAATCTGACTAAGAGGTATCACAAGAGAGTACTGATAAAGTATGATCTAGCTTCAAAAATGGAGGTTGGCATGTCTTCTTTATCCTTTAAGCCTTGTGGTTTTTGTTTTCTTTCATGCATATGCATGATTACTTTTTTGTTTTGTTTGCTTTCTTACCATCTACTGACGATTTGGTGTCTGTGAAAAAAAAATGTTTTTGAATATGTTGTTGATATGGTACGATAAATATGTGCGTGTACAAGTTTCAGATTGTTGAGATTCCTTCTACCCATGCACTATATACATAAGGAAGAATCTTTTATTATCTGTCAATTACTATTCTCCTTATTTCACAAACAAAAGATGGTTGCAACTTATGTAGAAGTTGTTTTTCTCATACCTTCAAGAAATCATTGGGAAATACCTCAGATATTGAGGACCAACTCATTCTTCCACCGAACGGTATTAAAAGATCTAAGAGCCGAGGAAATAAAGATTTAGGGCTACTTGGGAGGGAAATAAAAAATTTAGTGTTTGTTGCAACTATTGTGGTATTAGTGGCTATAATAGTAGAACTTGTCCAGGAGCCAAGTGATGTTGTTCTTATTTTTTCGATTGGAACTATGTTAATTTAACCACTTTTTTGCTGGTATGAATTAGAAGTTTTATAAACTCATCTTTTTATCTTCAATTGGTGAAAAACAATCTTTAAGATGTAAGTTTACTGTTTTTTCATTTTTTTAATGGTACTTTACATAATTTTGGTTTCTTTATATCTTCCTACCGTGTTGCTACCATCTTCCCATCATATATGAAACAATTTTATTCTTTATGGAAATGTGTTCTGAATATCAGGTATTGTTTATGGAATTGTGTTATGGGCATTATCTTTGGCTTCTCCAGTTTCTTATCTGTTTTGCATTCCATATTTTTTATTTTTTCTTATGTGTTGCATATCAATCCCCTTTTCGTTGATTTTTAATTCTTCTTTGTTGTCTTTATTAATTATGAGCTAGGTTTCACTAGAGAAAATAATCCTAATAGGTAATTACCACGTAGTTACTAGTTTCACACTAATATTTAGCTTGCATGTGCTTTGATTTTTTTTTCACATGAGTTGCTTTATTCTCTAATTTTAATTTCATTGTTTATAAATCAATCTTATATCCTTTAAATTCTATTCCTGTTGATTTCAATATTAGTCTTATTCTCTTACCAGGTACTTACCACAAAGCCACTAGTTTCCTTCTAAATGTGTTATAATCTTTTTGTGTATTAGTATTGTAACATATCAGTGTTTTTTGTTTCCCACTAGTTAACTACCGGATTTTATCTTTGTGTCAATTTGGTTTTACACTTCGCTTTTTTAACTGGGATATTGTAGATTCTTTATAAATTTGTTTTTAAATAAGTTGTAATGCATTTTTCTTCATATTTTATTGGTTTTATAGTTGGTTTGCATTAGTTAAGTACTATTTTTTGTTTATCTATTTTTCTAACTTGTTTCCTACCACTTATCTACCAAGTTCTTCACATTACTGTTTTTGTCATTTTTTCGTTTCTAACAAGTTTTTTTTTAGTTTTTGAAGTATATCAAGATCATGATTGCGCTAATGTTGTTTTTATTTCAATTTAGTTTTACATGATTGTATAAATTTTTTTATCATTGTGGCTTTCTCTCATCCTACCAGTTTCTTACTAGATTGTTTTGTTTTATTAAGCACTTTCTTTTTTTTTATACATTTACTTGTTTTTCTCAAGTATTGTAATCTTTCTCTATTTTTATACATTGTTGTTAATTTTGGCCAAAATCAATTTAAATTCTTTTTTTGTTGATAATTAAGTCGTTTTTATTATCTTTCATTTATTATAAGTTAAGTTTCATTATATAACTTGTATCTATCACGTTCCTACTAGTTACCTACCACTTTCTTATCATATTGTGTTACTTTGATATTTTGTGTTGCCTATTAGTCGTTATTGATTAGATGTTACGAACTCAAATCTTGTATTTTAGAATGTTGAGAAATCATGGTTAAGATGTCAACTTGCTAGTTTTGCTCATATTTAATGAGACTTGCTATAATTTTGTTGTTACTTCATTGCTTTCCTACTAGTTTATTACCACTTCACTGCCGGATTCTAATTACTCTGTTGTTTTTTTCTCTCATCTGCTAAGAATTTGTTATATGTCGAGTAGATTTTTTATGGAAATTCTTCATAGACATTTTCAGTTGCTCTGTAATTGGTATATGCTAATTATATAATGGATTCATGGTTTTTAATATGTTCTTACCAAGTACCTACCATTTCCTTACCAGTTTTGTGTTTATCTAATTCATGGGAGCTCAAGTTTGATTTTGGTAGTTAAGTATCTAAATACTAAACAAGGTTGTTTCAGATTATTATAGATATAGTCTATGAGAAGTTCTTATCATCATTCTTCCAACGATCTCTTGATTTCTTAGTCGATGTCCATGTTGAATCTAAAGGGAATTGTCATCGAAAACATAACCACGTCGGCGGAATTACCGGTTACAATTTTCTCGAATTCGAATAGGATCTTCTCAAGAACCATTGATAAGGTTTCAATAGGATTTATTTCACAAATAAAACTTACTTGGAATATCTCTTTAAGAGACAGCAGCAGTAAAAGCTCTCAAGTGAAAGCTCTCCAATCTCACATGCACAAACTCCTCTCAAACTGGAACCGGTGGTAGCCGAATGGACGTAGAACTCACATAGAAAACTCCAAGAAAAAGAAAAAATAAAATCCTAATTAACCATGGCATTCACGTTTTCTTTTCATGTATTAGATGTCAATTACGTTTTGTTTTATTTTTTGTCTATTTATAGTCTAATTAGTCAATTAGGTTTAGGTTTAATTTAATTATGAATTTGACCCAATTAATTTTAAGTTTAATAATTAAACCCCATAGTTTAATTCCTTAAACAAATTTAATTGTCAAGTTTCATATTTTACAAATTAACCATAGACAAAAAATAAAGATTGCAATTTAATCAAATAAATTGTCATAATACAAATTAATTTAATTAAATAAATTTAGTCAATTAATAATTTTAGTATGCAATACTTTATGATTAAATTTATTCAATTAAATTATTCAACATATGAGTTTATTTAGTTGTCAATTAAACAAATGCCATATGTAAATACAATTTAATTGACTTAATTTAATTTAATGAATAATATAAAATAAATTATATTATACCATTAACTAAATTAATTTCTTGGAGTTATATAGATTATTCAATTACATTGACTTGACATGTCAATTAGTTAATAAT